>WJFB01002987.1:0-15432 GCA_009870185.1 Pygmarrhopalites habei
TAGTGGAGATGGTCTTGTTCTGTCTGATATTCGGAACATGGCAGACCGAGTCGGGTGGCATTATGTCCGAGAACTGGTAAGAGCAGATTTCTTTGAAAAAAGACAAACTGTTGAAAGTATTATTCCCTATGAGCCACAAGACCCAAAGCGGCGTCGAAGTTTAACAAATTTCCAGAATATTTTTAAAACTGGCTATTACATCACACATACATGTATTTAGCTGTGACTAAAATTAACTCGACTTGTTTTTAGGAAAGTGAACCATTCCTCGTCCTGGCTTCGGTCATCTCAAAGGCGGAACGTTACTGTGCTGGACAAAAGGAACAAGTTGAAATGAGAATTCAACCGAGGACTGTATTTAATAAATTGATGGACAAACCCCTAGAATTTTGGATCGAGTTACTCCAAACATATTTCATTGACCAAGCTACATTCCTCACCAAAGTCCTTCCAAAGGTCAGTTCGCCTTATAATTTTTTTATAAACTGGAATTTTATTTTTTTTTGAAAAAACATTTTCTTATTTTGTAGGAGTATGGAAAAGGAGTTCCAGAAGTGATCAAGCCAGACGGATCCACCCAGTCCGAGGCATCAGGTGACATGAATTTTGTTGCCGGTTCCAGACGTGCCTCAACCCGACCTAGGTATAAAATGACCACTTTAAGTTGACCTAATTTCCACTTGTAAGAATATAATTCTGGAAAAATTTATATCATGAATTTTTGTGATTGGTTTTTCACAGGAGGAAGGCAAATAATGCAGTAGCAGAGGAGTCGAACGTGGCAGTTGAAGAGGATGGAAGGAGTAATGGCCTGGGACTGGAAAAGACTGATAGTCCCCGACTCGGGACAGAAGGAAAGTCAAAACAGGATCAAGTTGTGTCCGAATACAAAGAAGGACAATTGGAGGAGGCAGTCAAGAAGAATCCATTCCCCTTTGGAAATCATGTGAGTAATTTCTAACTAAAAATTAATTCCCTCAATTAAAGATCCACTAATTAAAAACTGATTAAATTTTTCAGACTGAAGAAATCACAGAATTTGAACAACGACTGTCCATGACGGCCGAATTTTTGTCTCAAGTGAGTAATTCCGACTTTACGTCCATGAGAGTCGCCTCCTACGAGTCTGGAAAGGTCAACGAAGAGGGTAAACAACATCCTCTGTTCCCTTTGAAGGGACTTCCTTTCTACACTTACCTGGAGGACTTGGAATGTTCCTTCATTTACGTAAGGGTCCTTTTTTTATCTTCTATCCTAATTTTAAAATTTAATAAAATCCTTTCACAATTATGGATATGACAGATGACGATGGTGATTGACACATCTCACTTGGACGCAGTCAGTCGAAAAATGGTGGCTCCAGTGACAGCTGCTCTGGGTGCCATTGTTTGTCCCCGTCCACCCGGTTTGGACACGGATGCGGACATTGTGAATCCGAATGAGTTCAACCCACCGACGACCATCACAGACTCTCAAGTCTCTCTCGGTTTGAATGGAGAAATGATGCAGAGTATTTTTATTACTCTCATTGTCCGTCCTCATCAATACATGTGGGCTGTGGGGATGTTCCATCATCTTCTTCACAATACTGAATTCTCCACGGCTTTCCTCCGATTCGTCTCCACAGAGGCAGCACGGGGTTTGGCAGCCAACTACCGGATGCAAAGTGCTGAAGAACCAAATTATGAATGTTTTGAAGCTTCCGAGATTAATCTTCATGCCCTTGTCAAACTCATTTACAAGGAAGAGTCCAATGCTCGATTATTTGTGGGTCGAAGAAGACTTGACTTGATCAACGAATATTTAGCAGAATTTGAACGAGATCCAGAGTCAATGACAAGGAAGACAAATGAAGTTTGGAGAGGGATTGTGGACTCGGGGAAAATTGTCATGCAGATTGCAGGGAAAGTCGGGGAAATGGCAAGTCAAGCGAGTGATGGGAATTTGGTGGGTCCATGGAACATTTTTAAGGGATTGTCGTCTGCCAAAGGAGATCATTCTTCTCATGCTTCGTGAGTTTGTTTTCATTTCAAATTTTTAAGGGCTTAAAAAATATTTTAAATGTCTTGGAAGTCTCTGGTCTACATTTTTTGGTTGGCATTTACCTACAAAATTGAGTGTGCCATTTTTTGTATTAATTGTCTAACTTCGACGCCGATCGCCTCTACTCTTGGTAGAATTGGGTTACAAATTTTATGAGGAGCTTCATTTAAATCGTAGGCGGGGTCGAAGTTAAACAATTTTGTATAACAAATTAATATGTCAGATTTTAATTTCTAGAGGTCAATCTTTAACCTCCAAAGACAATTATAGTACATAAAACGAATTTAAGAATAATTTTTGAAGTTTTTTCATTAGAAAATTTTGATATTATTTTTTTTACTTTAAAATTGAACTGTTTTGATCAACATATTTGTAATTGGGGTCAAGGGGCAGTCCATCCCTGACGATGGAGAGTGAATTGATGAAAGAGTTGGGTAGTCCAGGGATTGCTCTGAGTGTGTCCAATCCAAGACCATCCTGCCTGAGCATTGCCATCCCAATAAATCCGAATGACAAAGACTTTCCCAAGTTGTGCCTCACTGCTCAACTCTTCTCCATGGTAAAATACATTTTTATTATTTTATTTGAGTATTTCTGTTGCCTTCATAAAAACATTGAACGCATTTTGTTTACTTGAATACATAGAAATAACTAAACAGTTATATAATATGTGTGTAATAGTCGAAAACGGAAAGTAATAATTACTTTTATTTGTAATAATGATTATTATTACGTAAACATTTTTAAAATACATCATTAGCGACTTACGATCGATGCAGTACATGATCAAAGATATCTAACTAATTGATAATTAATAGTTCATTTATAAAAAAAAAAGTCAGTATTCATGTAACACAACAAAACCAAATAATTTATCAATCAAGTTTAACCCTCTTTGCACGGGCTTCATCTAAATAGTAAAGAATGTCAATAGCTGCGGCCTAGTTTTTCCCAGTTTCAAGCATTACTATTTCAATCTCATCATCTGAGAATGGTACAGACGATGAGGAAGAAGTGGAAGAGGGAGAGACTGGGTTGACAGTGGAAATTCCTCCTTCCTGTTCAATATTTCCGAGTGGGAAGCGAGGATGATACCATGACGGTCTTTAACACACAAATATTATGAACCTGTCATTATTGCACATCACAATAAACCAATTAGGGATAAAACTCTAAGTTTGTATTACTTACACTTTATAATCTCGTGCAATTAACCAATCCTGCATTGCATTAAAATCATGCATAGGAGCAAAAGTAAAGAATCCTAGGGGATAGGGCATTGACATATGAGCCCAAGTTGAGCTGACACCCTGACAAATTAAAATATATTAGTATTTTGCAATACATTATTGGAAATTGATTATCATTATTTGACTAAATTATAAAAATGTTATTACCGAGGGAAGTTGAACATTATGTCTTCCTCTCCACAACTCACAAGACCCAGACTGAGTAGCTAATTCAGCTTCCCCTCTATCCATGGCAGCATTATTAGGAAATGACTGGATGACAGAAAAACGCAGATTCCCAGGGTGGCAGTCGGCACGGTAGAAATGTTGGCATACCAGTACAATGAAATTATGTTTTTAGTAAAAACACATTTATATTTGAGAGATAGAGAGAGACAGTATAAAATTTATTTGTGTACTTACTGGGAGTATAATGTTGTCTTAACAGAGGCGAATCTCGTTCAATATTGATGGGAAAAGAAGCAAGGAATTCCTTTTCCAACTCTTCAGTCATGTCAGTCAGTGTCCAATTAGGATTTTTGGTTTTAATGAAATTGAGCCGAGCAGTCCTAAACTCGTTAATTTTGTTTATTGTGACATTTACATAGTTTTTGACCTCTTCTGTAGACTTTCCCGTATAGCTACAAACGTTATTATAACAAATTATAAATTAAGTACTGATTACATGTACATATTAAAAGTGAAATAGTATTACTTACAAAACCAAATTATGCCACGCGCAATAACGAATGTAGGTGAAACGACTGTGAAATATAAAACATGGTTAAATAATCTGGCTATTTTAATTACATAACAGTAATAATTTGTACAATTAATGACTTACTCGGTACGACAGCTGAAGAGCCCTTCTATCTTGACAGCGAAATCGAGGAAAATTTCATACTTCAATTGACCAGCATAATACATATGAGATGTATATTGACAGACTCTTATGCTCGACACGGCAATCTCCTTACATGGCACAGTTCCGGTGTCATTACCATTGACCCCATCTGACCCAACGACTCTTTCTACATTAACAAAAATATTCATCTCTCTCTTTGAAGCTTAGATGAAATACAAAGTATTATTAATCATTGATAAAATGGTTACCTGGCGGAATGTTAGCTCTCTTCAAATTCTTCTTTCTGTTAGAAATAATCCTGACTTCAGGTTTAGTCAGGACTGAAGGGTCACATAAATTACCCCACTCAACATTCCAGACTTTTTGTCTATCCTTCTTCAATTTATCCCGTCTGTCATGAGTATCTGTTTTTTCATGATTAGCTAACTTCGCAAACCATCTCTCACACGTAAAACACTTGCCGGACATGATGAACTTCAATTGTTGACAACTAAAAAGTCTCACCAATTGAACAAGAAACTCAACGGCTTTGTTCGTTAAATTGTCGTCTGAAATTCAAACTGTATGAATGAGCGGTCTCCCTCCAAGGGTGTCTATCAAAATGCTGTTTGTACTTGTATACTACAACTTGTAGTACGCTTCACGCATTGCTCTACATTTGTACTTCATATATTTTTTCTCTCTTAGGCCCAGAAATGGGTTTGGGCTTGTCTGGACGAAGATGACAGTCCCACTCCCGTTCTTCGAATGCCATGCTCTTATGCGAACCTCCTCACGCTCAACCTGGAGTCTCATGACGTCATGGGGGCACTGGAGGCCATGAAAATGATGATGAAGGTCCGTTCCATCTCAAAAAATATTATTTTTCTAAAAACATAGTCAATTTTCTCAAGATGATTTAATTTAAAAATTTTAGGAGGACTGGCCATGGTTGGAGAGTCTCCTCATTGCAACGAAATTGATGGTGGTCAATGACCCTGCAGCCATTGGTATACAAATACAGCTTAAGTCCCACTTAAAAATAATATCCCCAAATATAATTTTATTCAATTTTTTGAACAGAATTGGGAGTCCAGGGAGCCGTGGCTTGTTCTCTCTTGTCCCATTTGAACAATCAAGATTTGGTGACTCGTCGGTGAGTCGTCGTCCCTAAATTCTACTCAGTTAATTTATGAAATTTTGAAAAAATGACTGAATATAATTTAATTTGCAGGGATTTGTTGGTGGAGAGTCTGAAGGTGACAGTGGAGGATGTTCGTTTCATAATCCGGGAGTATTTGGGAAAACTATTCGAACCGGACTCATCCTGGTACACTCTAGTGGCTCATGGGTATAATTTTGTTTATTTATAAACGGTTTTTATTCCCTTGTTGTATTTAAGTACATGTATAAATTTCGAAAAATTTATTTTCATAGGGCGGAGAAAGACAAGTTGATTGAACGACTGGAACAAAGTGGATTCAAGTTCCAGCAAGAAAGTTTCAATGAACTGTGCATCAACCTATAGTAAAACTGGATTGGTGAGTGATGAAGAAGATGAAGAGGATATTTAGGTCAGTGGAGGATGATGTGTGGAGGATGAATAATTCTAATTTATTTACTATTGTACTACTTTTTATTTACTCTTCTAAAAAGTCTCCAATATTAACATGTGTCGTGTATTTATAATATGTACTTACTTCGTGTACGATTTGAGAGTCCTTAAAAATTAAAATAAACATTTTCATTGAGAACCACACCTGCTGTGTACTGTATGTTGTTGTTGTTGCTACACAATATGTAAACTCATTTGTCATTTTAATGTTCCTTTTGAAAAAAAAAGTATGTACAGTACATGTCACATTAATTGTGGTTTCACACATGACTCAGTTGGCTTGGGATTCAGGAGGAAATTTGATTGTGGTTTTCAATTTCCTCAAAATTTTCCTTCTTCGAGGCTCATTTCAGAAAAAAAATTAAAGCGAGAGTGAGTCAAGTTGAGGGAAGAGTGGAACATATTTTTTATTATTTTGAGTTTTTTTAAATAATGTACTACACACTCTTACTCAGGGTCACCAGTTTTGGCTCTTTGGTAAGGATTTTTTAAAAATTACAGCCTGTTAATTACTTTATTTTAAACAAGTTTCAAAAATTAAATTTTTTCTAAAGACACTCTCAACGACAGCGTTTTTTTCGATGAGTTGGATATTTTGGTCAAATTACATGTTACTGGATGAGACCCAATGGGGAATGGCTTTGAGGAGGGATGAAAATTTTGGAAATTTTGAAAATTCTCTCATAAAAGGGTCAGGTCTGGTTGTGATTGCCTCCTTGTTTCAATTTTTAGCCAGTTCAGCACTTCTTGCTTCGGCAGGGAAAGTAATCAGTCAATAATTTATTGTACAGTAGTCCAATCTTGGAAATATGTGAAAATTTAATAATTCGGAAATGTATTTTGCAAAATTTTGCACAGAAAGAAAAATGGACAAGTGTTTGGTCTTGGGCAGTGGCCACTTGTCTCACCACAACATTTGCAACTTTGAGTTTCATCAACGTGTCGTCTAATCAGTACAATTTGTCAAGAGAATGTTCTACCCTCGTCTACGCAGCATCAGGGACTTTTTACCTGGATCAATTTTATTTCATCCTTATTGTCTTCTCCGTCGTTCATGCACTGGAAATCTTCCTAGTCACTCTCACCTTCGGAGTGACTGGGGACAAACTGAGTCAACGTCCTTACCGTCTGATGAATATTTGAGACTATATTTGTGTTAAATATCAGAGAGTTGTTTTTTTGCCAAAATCCAGTCATTTTGTATAATTTTTTTTTACTTGCACATAATTTTTTACAGGCAATATTTTTTATTTTTGTTTTGTATTTTGATATGATAAAATTTTACTGTAAAATAAATTGTTGCCAACTGGAAAAAGATGAGTAGCTTCAACGCCGTTCAGTATTATTTTCAAAGCATTCGGCTGTTAGAAGTCTGAGGTTGTGTTTTGATACATAAGTGAGTATTTAATTGTAATTTAAAATTTCTATTCGTTGACAAATGAGGTGATTATTGGTTTGAAAATATTCAAAATATTATTATATAGACCAGGAGAATGGGTGATTGACTCGCCGTTCAAGATCATCTTTGTAACATATTTGAGTGAGTGTGTGTGTCTATTATTCTACCTGTCCACATCCACCCTATTAAAATCATGGCATGACTCTCTGCCGAGAAAAAGATGCTTGACCACTTTTTTTGCTTGTAAAAAATCCTATCAGGCTATTTACTCAGCCGGCTTCAAGGTTTTTAGGCTCTTCTCTTCAGCTTGACGGTCCAGTGGACTTTTCTTCACTTTGGTTTCAATCTCCAAATTTTTCTTTGGAAAAATCCTACTTCTACCTTTATCTAAAATGAGTGCTCTTTCCCTTGCATCATTAGCAACCAGGTAAGGATGTTCTATTTTAATTTAAATTATTTTTTAAATTATTTTGGACTGACGTGTCAAAATGATGTGTCAATACAATTTTTATAATGAAAGTGGAATTTTTTAAAAAATATTTGACTAGATGTCTACGAAGAATTCCTCATCGATTTCAGTACAACAGTCAAGTGAGATGGATGGCAACTCTTCAAAATCGATTCCTGGAAACTTCAGTCAAGGTTTTTTTAAAAAAAGAATTTATTTTTTTGATATCCTATATTGTATGCATCAAATGGTTCACTCTCCTCTCTAGTTAAAGGGACTTCTCTTCTCAGTACAAATGTGGATGATTACTTAATATGACCTTCTTAGAAAATTCCACCAATTTCTGAAAAATATTTTTAAATTTTCTGTCAAGGTCCAGGTAGTCATAAATGGAGCGACGACAGATGAAAAATTACAAATATATGCGTTCTACAAGCAAGCCATCAAGGGGAAAAATACTACAGACAAACCATCTGCGGTCGACTTTGAAGGTACAATAAGAGAAAGTATTTTTTAAAAATCTAAAATTAGATTTCCGTAATTTTATGGAAATGCAGGTAGAAGGGGACTCAATTTAGGCCCTATAGAAAATAAAGAAAGGTATTTTTACTATTTTTAATGTATTTTAGGTGCAGCCAAGTGGAAAGCTTGGAATAAACTTGGAGATATGTCTCAGGTTAAACTCCAACTCATTCACAATTTTTTTAACCATTTAATATTTCTTTGTACCTAATTAAATAGAAATTTTTGTTGGAAATGCAGGAAGAAGCTAAGCAAAATTACGTGGACTTGGTTAACAAGCTCTTGAATAAATCTGGAAAGGCTCAAGTTTTATAAATTTATCAAATAAATTAATGTTGTTTGCTCAGTTACATGCAACTGTTAATAATTTCCATTATGTTTATTACATTCTTATCCGTTATAGCATGTATTCATAATGTGACTTGATATTAATTTTCTATACACATTGTAATTTTCAATCCGATCTCCTTTCTTTAATAGCATGAAAAGAATTCAAGAAGGATTAAATAGTGTCATTTATTTACAAATGTGTGTGTCTGAGTACTCAATTTGTCATTCATAAAGATCTTGAATGGAGTCCCAAAAGTCCATTCTCTCCGTAAATGGTTCTATATTTCTCGTCAGATTTCTGTCATTCAGTTGGTACCACACCATTCCATTTTGAGATGGTGTAATTGGTTCCCATTTCTCCACTCCATTTGCTTGAGGAATACTACAGACAAACAGTCACAGAAATTTTTAGTTTTGATTTTCGGAAAATAATTACAAATAACTGGTTAAATAACTCACCCTCCACTCTTCGCAAATGACACCCAAGTTTTTACCATGTCAATGGAGAATTGAGCAGACTCACTGGAGAGTGTAATGTAGGGGAAGGGTTCGTATGTGAACAAATACTGAAGCTCGTCCCCGTGACCCGTCCCTGTTTAATTAAATAATCAAATGGGTCTCAAGTCTCATCTTTTAATTGTATAAAAAATGTTGAACTTCGACACCACTTGCTTTTAATTACAACAAACTACATTTCAAATTTTCAATTGTAATTTTTTAATGAACGGCGTCCAACAATTTTTTGTGTTAATACTCACACGCGTTTAATTTCAAAATAATATTATTATTTACCATGTGGTGGGAGGAATCCATCCTTCTTGGACTCCATATGACTAACAAGTGGCTCCTTGCTCCAGTAGTATACATAAACAGTTTGATTATGACCCGCGTGAAGCATGGCCGAGGTTCTACTCGGGTGTATCCAGACTCTATCCGACAGTAAATCCGTCAATCTGTCCTTCTGACCCTTGTCAACAACCGAATCCACCCCTCCAAAATACAATTTTTTAATCCTCTCACTCAGTTTTCCATCTGGATCATTTAATTGGAGAGTCTTTTCCACCACAACTTGACTCCAATTTCCATTCAAATCACGAACCAATTCTGGAGTTCGGATAAGGTCATAAGCATCTCCGAATTTTTCTCCCGAGTTGACCCCCACGATCCAAGGGACTTTGTTGATCCGACCCTGTCTCATCAAATTCATGGGAGTGTCAGTCAGGAAGATTTGGGACAAATCACCATTGGCAGGAAGGGATTCTCGAGTCAAGTCCCAAGCAATGTCGGGACGATTGACTGAGGCTAAGACTGAGGCATCCACACTTCGAAGACATTTGACGAGTTGTTGACTGTCACTCACATTCGGACAACCAACTTCTTGACCGAGGTTTTTGGCTACAATCCCTGAATAAATTAATGGCACGATTAGTTTGAGGGATTTAAATAACAATATAGGAGGAAAGGGACTTGAGGTCACCTGGATTTGTCATAAGAATCGAAGGAACATTGGGGCCTATTACAGCTCCTGATTCACTGATGGCCCCTTGGAATAGACCTGCACAAATTCAGTGAATTAGATTTCTCAAGTCCATATTATGTTAGTTGTCAAAAATAAATGGGGAAAAACCTGCAGACATGTGTGACAGCAAATGGCCATGAACACTCATTGATCCGGAGGAGTTTCTGTGCAAAAAATGTTAGTTTCAATGGTGAAATATTAACACAAAAAATTGTTGGACTTGGACGCCGCTCAATAGAAAAATGTGCGAATAAAACTCTGTAGGACCAATTCTAGTTCAACTAAAATCGAAACGGCGTTGAAGTCCAACAGTGTTTTATTACATCACCCTAAAAAACTCTGCACAAAAAAATTGCACACATACCCAAAGAGAATAATTTTCTTCCGATTTCCCCCAAACTTGTGAATATTGTCATTGACCCACCGAAGAGCCAAACTTTGGTCCTTAAATGATTGATTCCCTGTGACCGTACTGTCTCCAGTGTTTAAATGACCAAATGCTCCCAACCTACAATAATTTAGTCATTCTGTACATGCATAACGATCAATCAAACCCAAAATATTTAATACTGTACCTGTACTCCATAAACACCAAAATTACATCCTCATCCATAAAATAATCTGGGCCATATCGTGAAGCCCTTCCACTCTTGAAAGCTCCTCCTAGAATGTACACCATCACTGGCAAATCAGGACTCCTCCTTGAAAGTAACTTTTTTTAAAAACGAAGATTACAGCCACTTCATAGTTATCACAAAGTTTCCAAAGTACGACTACAAATTTTGTTTTTTTTTACTTTGGGTGTGTAAATGTGAAGATGGAGGCAATCTTCTGATCCAATGACCGTCAACGAAGTTTTGTTCCAAGCCACACAGCTCGTTCTGACTTGGCTCTGATTAAAAAAATAGAAAATAAGAAAAAAAAAATTGACACAGATGTCCTTGATTTTGAATTAAGGTGGTTCAAAATGAAAGGACGATCGTCCGACGAAAAGTTTTCTGGATATTATTTCGCCTTTCATCGATTATTTTGAGTTGACAAGTCACCATTTTTGTCAATGTAGTCCAGTATTTCTTCAAGTATTGAAAATAGTAGTAGTTGACCGTGTCAATTCGTTCGTTACCCTGTATCATTGTGTGAAGATTCTCTCCGTCGTACGCTGGTACATACGTTAAGGTGAGAATACAATTTGTTCATGTTGTCACTTGTTGAAATACATTTAATCAATTTTAATCCGCTGTTAATTCATGTCAATTTTATTATTGTGGGTCTGATTCAGATGTCGGAAGACGAAGAGGAGGAAATGCGAGTTGTCTTGGAGGAGGAGGATGAAATGGGAGTAGTACAAGTACCAATAACCACACCAGGTAGGAGAACAGTGAAAAAGGGTGAGGGACATACCTGTACAGTGTGCAAAAAGTGGTTCAAAACCAAGTGTAATTTGAATAAACATTTACCGATACACCAACCTGGTGGTAGTAAGGACTGTCGTTGCTATGTGTGTGGGATTGAAATGAGTACCACATGGTTTCCTAGACATTTCACGAAACACGAAAATGGGGAAAATATCTACAATTTAGACAGAGGAAGAGAAGAATTCATTTGTCACCATCAACAACAATCGGGTAATCCATCTAAATCCTGTGGTCCTCCCAAAAAAAAGTATGCTTGCCATCTGTGTGAAAAATCATTCGACAAGCGTAGAGGACTCACAACACACATGGACATTCATCGTACACTCAAGTGTCTTAAGTGCCATGTGTGTGGATATGACAATAATAACCACTCTACCATGTCACTACATTATTTAAGACACCATCCCGGCATCCCGTATGATGTCAATGTTTGCAAGGATGAGGCCAAAAAACCGTCGGGGAATTACATAAACGTCGCATTTTCTTGTGACATACCAGGGTGCAAATTCGTATTCCCTACACTGAAAATATTGGAATACCACAAGAGGAGAGGTCACCGAATCTTCAAATGCCCTTATCAGTCTTGTTCAAAAGTGTTCTCAGAAAACAGAAACCTGCGTAATCACATTAGTTCCCACACAGGACAATTTCAGTATCTCTGTGAATACTGTGGCCATCAATTTGGTTTCCTTTCCTCACTTAGTCATCACATCAAAAGCCTTCATTTGAAAATTAGATACTCTTGTGTCACTTGTAAAAAATCCTTGACAGCAGTAGGCTCACTCAGAAAACATCAAAAACTACACTCCCCTATCAAATGTGGAGGGTGTGACTTGGAATTCTCTACCAAATTGCTGTATTTGAGTCATATTTCTCTCCATCGTAAGGATGCTTGTGGACAAACTGCAGAGCTTGATTTGATAATCAAAATGAGGGATTTGTGTCAAGATTTTGTCAGAGCCGATCGTAAAAGAAGGAGGGAGGAAAGTGAATTGGAAGATGAACAACTGCCTGTCAAGAAGAAAAAGTATAGTAAGTTACACACAATAGTATTTCTATATATACAATAATTATTACCTATCTGCCCTTATGTGAAAAGTTATTTTTTTATTTACATTATTAGCTCATGTCATGTGGTGGCCGTGTGGAATGGATTTGGGGGAGAACATGTCAATAGTTGAAAATAAATGTAACAAGGGTGCTTTTTGCTATACTTCAAGAAACACTCCACAAGAAAGAATTTTGGACTTGATGAAACTTTTTTTAAAAGACTTGAGAAAGGGATGTATTTCGATCTTGGCTCACATTAGACAGGTTAGTAAATAAATTTTTGTAATGTCTATTTTATTGTGTACTAAGTCAAAATATTTTTAGTGTCATTATTTTGTATTTTCTGTACAGGATATATTACATGAAATGAACGTTCTTGGAGCCAAGTTCATTGTCAGGTGTCGTTATTTTGTGATTGCGATGGCAGTCAAGAGACTATTCACAGGGTTCATCCGTCACAATCTCATCACCAATGTAACCAAGTTCTATCCTCTTTTTTATTTCAGCGACGAGGTCTTCCATTTGGTAGCAAAGAAAATTGTGAAACTCAGTCTGCAACCCATTATACGAGGTATCCCAATGAACCAGACTCAACTGTTTAAGAAAATCAAGACTGAAATGGCAGTCAAGGTTGCATCGTACGAAAGTCTCCCCCGAGGAATTCCAAAGATAGTTGTCAAAGATGGAATGGTAAGACACATACTAATATTATTGCAATACACGTTAAAATTCTTATATACTGTATTGTACCTACACACCGTCTCACTAATTTTCTCTTTTTTGTGTAGTGTACCTTCGAAAAGCGTGTGGACTTATCCAAGTTGCACTGGAGAGCTGCCTGACATATTAATTATTGGATATTTTCTTCATTGATCATTTTAAAGTTTGCGATACAATAATAATAAAGGAGAGATACTGTTTAAAAAATTAAACTTTACAGATAATTTGTTATTTGATCCTAATCCAGTCAGCATACAGATAATTTATTATTATTATTTGATCACTCCATGTGTGTACATAGACTGAAGTATCATGACTTGTTGCAAGTTTGCATATCTGCCAACACGTAGTACATATTTAGGTACCTACTGCATCCAGAATACTCCTCCTCGACCAATTGTCTGCTGGTTTTGGTGGCTATAATTACAAATCATTTCATTACCTGACTATACTAATTTGTAAATCCTCCAATGAAGAAATGTATAAAAATCACCTCGAACCTCTCAGCCTTCCCATAAGGAATACTGAAGAAACTGCAATCACAAATTCACATTCCTTTATACAAGTTTTTGCGAAATGCCATTGAATTCGCAATAGTAATGGAATCAAAAAGACCTGTAGTATGATCGACCCTGACGTGACTTGGATACCCGACCCTGAACCCTCCCTTGTCGGATCCTAACGATGGGTGACTTTTGAATTCCTTCTTCGTAATCCTCTTCTTCATAATTATCCCGATACGAGAGTTTCAAATAATTTGACCCTTCCAATTCCGTGTCATTCCCTCCAAGAAGATCTTCTTCTTCTGGTAGTAATGGGATCTCATCAGTGCTTTTCCCTCCCAAGGAAGCTAATAAAATGATTGACACGGTCACTACAATCACTATGAAAATAGCAATGAGAGTATTTCGCCGGCTTTTTTTTCTCTTTGCTCGAGCCGATGAGGGTAAAAGTCTTTGGGATTCTTCAAAAAAATCCATTGAGAAAGGAATAATTGTCTAATAACAGTCTAATAATTATTTGACAATTATTGCGGTGTTCATAATAGAATTATTCCACTCCACTTCACGTGCTTCAATCCTTGACACATGAACAATGACTCTTTATCAAATTAATGATAATTTGTTGTGCTCTCGTCCTATCTTATCTTTGTAAAAATGATTGGACAGCAAAAACGATTCATTGCATAAAATGGCACATCTCGTGAGACCAATGATCAGTGCCAATTTTCAAAAAGAATTGTCAAAAACTCCATGTCTTTATTTTTATTTGTGTAAAAAAAACATTTTATAAATGAACAGTTTATTATTTCAAAAAAATATCACTGTAAAAAACTCACTGAATATTAAATACACGGTCACTAGATTTTTTATAAGCATGGATAATTACGTCGATATGCTTTATCTAGCTCACTCTCTAAAAGAACAACTTCTTCAGCATTCCTTGCAATCCTTCTCATCATCCGACCCGTCTGCATTATAATTTGCATTCTAGACACAAAAAATTATTTTAATCTTGACTGAGATTTATCAGGAAGAATGTAAAATGGATATTGATGTAGTTTTTACCGTGTCCTCATATGATTCTCTTTCTCATCCGTCGACTCGACGTTGCACAAAAGTCGACACTCATTCACGTAAAGATTCTGTTCGAAAATCAATTTCTCTGCTTCCTTGTTCTTGTCCGTTGTCCCTCGCTCCTTGTATTTTGCCAGACTTAGGAGAGTACTCTGGAAATTCATGAACTTCTTGTGGAACTGGAAATAAAATAATTATTATTAAAAAACGCATTTTCATCATCATCAATATCGGAAAGAGAATTAATTCAACTCACAGATTCGGAGAGTGCCTGAAGTTCTCGAATCTTCTGAAGTCTAGCCTCTTGCATCTTCTTGAAGTTTCGACCTTGTTTGATGAAACCTAGGATTTCTTTGGTGACCTACACTCCCATCCAATTCATAAATTAGTTTTCAGGAACAAAGAACATTGAAAGTATGATAAATCAGTTCATTACCTTGATTGTGTTGATGTCATGATACTTGTCAGCCAAATTTCGTTTGTGAAGAGTTGCATACTTGAACCGCCATTCACTGAACAAATAATCAAAATTAGATCGACATTCAACTGATTAATTCAATGTTTCATCTTAAATAGAAAATTAATTACAGCTGCTTGATTTGTCGATGTTGTATCTTTCCTCGATTCATAGCTCTCAACTTCACGGCTCCATATTTCTGTGTACAATTGTTTTTTTCACAAAAAATAATGATGAAAATTAATCCTAAAGTTTCTCAATGTG
>WJFB01002988.1:0-15423 GCA_009870185.1 Pygmarrhopalites habei
CCTAAACATATTATAATATATGTTTAGGGAATTTATTTGTTTAAAAAAAAGAAAATATTATAAGAACCAAATCAAATATTGATGAAGAAGGATTGGAGGGCAGACAAGAGAACCACAATATTCTCTGACATGAGACACACACACATAAAGACATGCAGACTTATTTGCATAAGTTGGACCGCATTGTAGCCTTGTAAATAATTCCAAAAAAAATTGGGGCTATTATTAAAGTGTGTACTTAAGTGTGTATAAAAATGGGAGTATGTGTAATGGATAAAGGGTTTCATGTAAACGTTAGAGTCTAACGATTAGACTAGCATTAAAGTGATGCATTATAATTAAGGTACATAAAATGGAGTTCCCTGTCGATCAATAATGCGGAGAAAGTGAGGAGATGAGAATTGTGTGGCAATGTGAGTATAAAAGATCAGCTCCAAAGTTTGTGGTGAGTAGTGCTTAGGTAAAAATATGAAATATTCTCTTACTTGGAATAGTATCAAATGTCATGTTGTAAATAAATAGAATAATTTATTTCCAATCTGATTGCGTGCATCCACTCAAAATCTATTAGTTATTTTCGTGGTGAGTCAGACGACATAATAAAATATGTAAATCTGCATACTTGTCATTTTCCCTTGTTTGCATGTGGTTGAGTTTGACATGGGATGAGAAATGATGATGTATTTTTGTTTTATTTTAATGCAAAATACATTCTTTGGACCACATGGAAGTCATTTGACTGACACGGAATTTAGTAAGTTGTGCATAACACACACCACACATTTGTTCTATTTAGGAGTGATGAGAATTGTGGATTGACATTGTTCCAGAACATAATGTGACTCAATTGACACAAAAACATACACACACACACAAATGATTGACAACCTCAGCCCACAATTAAAGTGATGAGAATGCATTAACTGGGATTCATTTAATTTTAATTTTCAAAAATGGTCTTGGGACAACAATGGGACAAAAATGGAGGCATTAATGCCTCTTTGGTGTGTTGAGGATTTTAACTTTTTAAGAAAAGTGATGTGTTGAAAATTTTATTTTTCCAAACAGTCATTGCTCCGATACACATGACGGGAACATTTTGTCCCGTACCCAAAATTAAAGATAATTCATTTGGCTTCAAAATGACGTAGGTCACGATATGTGGTGACCTCGGACATGACCGGTGGACTCAACGGGAGTGACCTCTTCAAAAGCCNTTTTCCAAACAATCATTGCTCCGATACACATGACGGGAACATTTTGTCCTGTATTTATTTGAATTTCTTTACAGAAATGTCGAAAAGGAGTTTGTCTTTGAAATGACGCAAATGACCCCCGTCAAATTGGGCGTGACCACCCACCTACATAATTTATTGCCTAATTAGAATTTTAGTAACTGAACTTCAGCTTTATAAATCTAGTAGCGTAACCATTTAAATTGTATACGAATACAAGGTTAATCAACCTTCCGTTCAATTGACACTTTTTGTGAAATAAAGTACTAAGAAAAAAAATCTTATTGATTTGATTTGACATTTGCATCAATTTGAATGGAAACCCCTTTACCTAAACTGGATTGTTTTGATTAGTTGATGTGGGGGTGTGGGAGTGTCGATGGATGAAAGGGGGAGAATGTGTGTGAGGTACATTGCGGAGGTGTGGATGGGAAGGGAAGCTGCGAGTGGAGTACACTCAACTTGGATGGTCCTTCAATGGGAAAACTTTGCAGACAAGAAATTGAATGTGTATGTTGAGCCTGGCCTACCAGATTCCTCTTTCCAGTGGGGACCAGTGGTCCCGGACCACCCAAGTTGACTGCACTCCATTCGCAGCTTCTTTTCCCATCCAGACCTCCACTTCACCTCACACACACACTTTCCCCAATTCATCTGTCGGTCAGGAAAAGTATTCAATTAAATTAAATTACATGAGGTATATGCCTTGTACTATTTAAGGTACCTATACTTTATGCTCATGTGGTTGTTTCAAGTTTTACATTAAATTCTCGTGGGAATTTCCCATGTTGTCAAATCACAAGTGCTCATTATTTGTCATTCGGTGTAAAAAATTAAATTGAATTGAATCAACGATTAAATTATAAGCACAGCATGTATCAAATATATGTCCATGTAGATATTTTGCAAACATGACGTACACACACTTGAAGTACTAGATAATCAAATTGATGGTCTTCTCTTTAGCAAGAGGTCCAAAAGTTGCATCATGCAACTTGCATGTAAAGTATTTGACGACTGTGAATAATATCGTGTGAACTGGGATCTCTGTAATTGCTCCAAAGTTTTTTAAAAATCAATTAAAATGCAACTCATTTTGCCTTTATTTTTACTGTCCATTTCGTCACACGTGGTCTTCTCGACTGCTCTCCCTCATCCACAATCCGGTAAGTTATGAATTACCCAGTAAATCTCATACTCATCACAATATAACATTTTCATAATTTCCAGGAACGAAACAAGATTTGCTTGCACGTCCACGTCCTGGAGCCACTCCAGTGCCATTTCCAAGAACAGATCACAGCAGAGCGGGAAAACGTTCGTACCATTTCGAATTATTTTCAAAAAATTTTGAAAAATCTCCTTCAAACTGAAGTACATAAAAATTTCAATTTTTTGCCAATTTTCTTCCTATAGCCATTACGACCTGCCCAACTCTAGACGAGTCCATCCCATGCCAATGTGTTGACCCCATGCTTGACATGTTCAGCGTGACCTGTACTGACAACCTGACCCAATCCTCCTTCTTAAATTTCCTGTCGCTCGCCCGTGAAACAAATTCCATTACTTTGGACGAATGGCTTTACATCCCTTTCCTCCGAATCGAATACACTACCCTCACGACCTTTGACCTCACCCCCCTCAACAATACCCAGATAGACTATTTGTACATGACTGGGAACTACGACCTCCTTTCCTTCACAGCTGACCCTGAAGTGACTGTGGATATCTATGGCTTGTACATTGAAAATGACAACAGACTCACACACGAAGGTTACAGAGACCTCTTTCGTGTGACCCCTGACCTTATCCAACTCATCCTCTACGGTCGAAATACCCGGATTGGAAGTTATGACATTGGAGATGGGACGGGAGACATTGAATTTCTTCCGGGTTCTTCACTCCTTACTAAACTTGACACACTCTCTTTCCAGTTTACGCTGGAACCACTGATTTTCGGTGGCGGTCAATTCAAACGGAATAGAAATATGCGGGAAATTTCATTTGACAGGATATATGGTGCTAGTGGAATGCACAAGTTTGAAGCAGATGCTCTGTTGTTTGATCCAGCTGGAGAAGATTATCCAGGATATGTTCTCAAAATTTGGTTCCTTTCTGGCTTCACAGATGACAACTTTGACTCGACAAATGGCCCTGTTTTCCCTCCTGTGAATAGGACAGTTAGAACTGTGATTGACTTTTGGGGGAATGAGATGACACATTTGGATGAGAAACATTTTAAAGTGTTTTTAGACTCCCATCCAGACAACGAGATTCAGGGGAGGTACAATCGGTTCGTTTGCGGCCAACGGATGGCTTGGCTGCATAATAATAGAGAATTGTATGAAGAGAGAGTGACTGACATTGCCTGTGTCAATGATCCAGGGAATGATGTCTTCACAACCAGTTTGATCAATTAAATGTGTCTGTCTCTGTTCTTACAAAAGCCTTTGCCAATTTTTTTGTTCACTGATTATCATCTCATACCTCATGCCTCATACCTGAAACGTTAAAAATATTTTTGCGGAGCGAATAAAATTATGATTATATGAATGAGTCATTTAAAATTCACATTTTGAATGGTTCTACAATATAATTAAAGACTTGTCTAGGACCAAAAAGGGACTCATTGGTAAGAGGGATAATAAACCCCAATGCCTGTGTGTGTGAAGGCTTAGGGAATCAAGGATGACTAGTAAAATGTGTCTACAGTCTCCACAGAGTCAATGTGTGTCTGTATGTGGCTGTTGTGATTTAATTTTGATTGCATATCTTATCAAAAAGTATTATTGATGCCCATACTCTCCCTTCACCTGTCCTCAAAACTGACATTGAGTGCCATGCATTTATAATAAAATAAAATTACTTTCAGATTTAAATGTGGAAAATAAACTTTATTATTTATTATTTATTTATAATCTCATTTGTCAATTACAAATTTTTTTAAAAGTAATAAACATCATTCTTATTCGTTCTCAGTCATTATTTTCGTGAATCCTTACTCGCTGAGTAAAACAAATTCCTTGAATTTTGTCACTTGCCGGTTGGGTGTTGCCCAGTACTGCAAAAAAACAACACCAAAATTAAATACAGATTCAATTGAAATTCTGTCGTAGAAATAATTAAAAATTAAAAAATTCCCTCTTACCTCACTGGATCCACCGAAGAATGTGTTGACATGAAGCCCATCAGTGACCAGACTTGGGAAGGCAGGGACACGCCATACAATATTATTGTACCTTATCGCTTCCACTCCATTGTGTGAAATTGACTACAAAAAATTCAATTTCCTCAATTATTACCAATTTCCCACCAAAATATATTTTAAAGACGTAAGTCATCCTTCCACACTTCTTACCATGATTCCATCTCTCTGTCCTAGAGTATTGAGTGTAACCCGGACCTCCAGGTCATTCCACTCCCCACTTCTAAATCTGAATGCCCCTGTATTCATGGACCATCCATAGTCAGGATTACAGTAATTATGAGGCATTTGACAAATAGCTGGATCCTGTGCATCCCGATTTGCATACAAATATGCTTCTCCATCTCCATTATCCCTCCACATGACACGGATACTGAAACAATCAACTGCTGGATCCCCTCCACTACAATCCTTCTTCCCACCCCAAAGACCCGGGAGTTTTCCTCCATGGACGTAGTTGAAACCAGCTGGAAAGAATACTGAGTAACGGAGTATAGCTGTGTTGGTAATTCGATGGTTTGTGGCTAGGCCGAATCCACCTGTCCCAACTGGACTTGTACTGTAACTTCCAGCTGGATAAACAACATCAATTCCACCACCACTAGCCCAAAGTATCACATTGTTGTTTCCCCAGTCGATGTGAACGTTCCCAAAGGCGGCTGAGAGGGTAGGTTGGGTGAAATCCGCTTTGAATACTTGGACCCGGGTGGAGGTAGTGTTGGCCGGTTTTGCGGATGCAAAACCAAGTAAAACGCAAAGGAAGAGGAGGGAGAGGACCTTCATGGTTACAGCAATTTTTGCAAAATGGCTACAGGTGGAATGGAGAGGTGTTAATTTTATATGGTGTTTGGAGGGTGGGCGTGGATGGGGTTCAAATACGTTGAATTATTTTACACCTGGAACACTCAATCAATCAAAATCGGGAGGACAAAAGAAATGTGGAGTGACGAGACGGAGTTGAGAGATTCAAGTGTCAAAACTTGATTGACAGGGAAGAGATTATAATTTGATGGATGGTGGACGATGGTTTGCAAGCTTTTGAGTTAAGGTGTGTAATCTATCTGAAAGCAAGGTTTTCTGCCAGAAAAAGGACAGTCCCGCATGAATTTTTATTTGACATTTTGGTAATTTTGTGGAAAAGAATTTGTGTGAAAATTCTTAGAGAGTCAAGGTAAATATGAAATTTTGAAGGATTGGTACTCTGGGGTCAAAATTTTTGTGCAGTGCAAATATTTGTATAGTTGAAACGTTGATTTAGATTGTTTGAGTTGGCAAGAGAGAGAGATTTTGTATCCACTGTCGAATTGCAGTGATTATTCGTGTTTATCTTGATGATTTTTAAAATTGGTCGCAATGCACAGTGTAAGTAGAATTTGTTGAATAATGACATTATTATATATGTTGACAAGAAAACAATTTTGGAAAAGTGGGAGTGATTGTAAATAATCATAGTCTAAAATCGATCAATCGATCACCCACGATCAAACTCGCGATCACTCGATCAATTTTTAAGACAAGTGATCGAGAGGGTTTAAATGCATCCAGAAAGTGATCGAGTGTATATGGACTTGTGATCATGGATGTGTACGACACGACAGAATGCATTGCATGAATTTGAATTGCATCAATTTCTGAATGCATTTAAACCCTCTCGATCACTTGTCTTAAAAATTGATCAAGTGATCGAGAGATGGATCGTGGGTGATCGATTGATCGATTTTAGACTATGTAACTAATGAATAAAAATACATAACGAAAGTGATGACATGTTTTGTCACATTCTTTTGTTCTTTTAGATTGATTGATATTTAATTAAAATTCATTTTGAATTTAAAATAGAAAATTGAAATGATGTCATGAATTTATGGGAATTTAATGTAATGACGCCATTTTATTTTAATCCCACTCAAAAACCTCACAATAATTATTGGGAGACAAGATCGAAGAAGGGAGATCCGTTTTGCCGGGATATTCCTAATTTTGAAATCAAGGATAGCCCGCCATAACGGAACTTCCTTTTTTGATCTTGTCTCTCAATTTAAATACACTCATTTTATTTTTCTTTACACTTTTTTCTTTACATTTCTCTTTCAAACTTTCCACATTTCCTTATTATTAAAATGGTGTACTCAAAATAAAAAATAATGCTTACGTAACCAGTAGCGAATTATCTAAAGATTGTCACTCGTAGAGTTGATCAAAGTTTTTCTACGAATGGTAAAATGTGGAGGAAAATATTATTTTACACTTTGTAGTTGATTGAATTCCCTCGGTTCCTGACAGATCGTCTCATTCCAATCGCGTCTTGTTTTTTTGCCTGCCCTTTGGCTGCAATTTTTCCTTTGGACTGTTCAAAATACAATTAAAAATATGAGAACCTCTATTCTAATTGCTAATAGAATGGTAAAGTAAAATTGGAGTCAATTCTTACTTTAATCTTTTTAGCCTTCATCTTTTTAGCAGGGACTGTCGAGACTTTCTCTGGGGTAGCCGCTTTCTTTTTTAGTTGGCTAACTTTCTCTGCCGAGCTGACAGTCTTCTGCGCAGGTGTACTTTTCTTTTTAAATAATTTTTTAATCGGGATTTCCTCCTTTGTCTTCTTCAAACTTGGAGTGGACGAGACTGGCCGAGGTTTGACAACTTTTCTTTTGCGCTTATTAGAAGGTGGAGCAGCAGGAATACTTTCATCCACATCCTTCTCATTCGATTCGGGGATTTCAACAAAGGTTTTCTCGGATTTGTCCACATTCCTATTATTAGCTTTTGGTAGAGCTGCCTTAAGTTCAGCTAAGGCGGCAGTGAAGTAAGAGACATTGTTTTGATTCCCATATTTCTTCAGGGTAGCCATAGAGTACAGTTCAATATTTTCGGCAGGGAGGAGCTCTCTACAAATGAAAATTTGAAAAAATCATTCAGTTGGTATTTTCTTGAAAAAAGAATTGAGTAAAGCCATTATTGCTGACATGGATGTGAGGAAGTGTAGATGCAAGAGGAGGGAAGTGTGTGTGTGAGATTCCATGGATGGGAAGGGAAGCTGTGAGTGGAGTACAGTCAACTTGGGTGGTCCTTCAATGGGAAAGAAGACTGTAGGCCAGGCTGAAGTTACATATTAAATTTCTTGTCTGCGAGTCTTTCACATGAGGACCACCCAAGTTGACTGTACTTCACTCACTGCTTCTCATTCATTGGAGACCTCCTCTGTGACCTCACACACACATCCCCCCTTTCATTCATCTCCACTACCACACCCCACAATAAAACAAGGTAATCTTACTCGTCATAAGTCCCATAAAATCGGATCCAGTAGTACTCGCCCCTTGAGCCAACTTTCCCTTCTTCCTTCTTCCAAACCTTAAATCAATTTTTTAAACGGTATAATCCAAAACTCATTCATATTTTTTACTCGTCATATTTATATAAAAAATCCAGGCTTTTGTAGTAAGATTTTTGAACTTACCTTTCCAGGCCATGGAGGACTAGCGTAGAGTCGTGTTTGTGCAAACACCAAGTCACCCAATGTAAAAGAATTTCCTTGTAGTTGTTGTTGTCGAGATCCTCGTCCAATTTTCATAATAAAATTAAAGTTTGGTCACAACTCGAACACAAAAATTGAGAACTATTGTCAACAGATTCCTTTCTTTCGATTTCGATGTCCTTGGTTTGTGTGAGAGACTTGTATCATACAAGTTGTATGCAACAGAAGCAAAGGTCAAATGGAAACTGAATGGAGAATAATTGGTTATCTAGGACAATCCATTGGTCAATTGAGGAGTAGTGAGCCTTGCTAAAATAATTGTTGTAAATTAATCAAAATTGTTATAAACAACTACATGAAAGTTCATTATTGTCACAGAAACCTATGGCAACCCTCATTAAATTCTGACGAGAAGTCAGAATGACGAAAGATGTTAATTACTATCAAATATCCAATTTAATTGTTGTCTTTATTACATATTATTTCATGATCCACAAAATAAATAAAATTTCAAATTTTTTTGGATAATTATTTTCGACAAATATTTACATGTACAAGATTTTAAGGTCAAATCTGAAAAAGGCTTAATAATTATTCTTCTACTTGCCTTTGTAATATTTTTAATTCTATCGTTTCTAAAATAGAGAGGAAAGAAAATTCAGTAAAAAAATTAGGGTTTCAAGTCCTTCGGTTTTTGTTTCCCTGCTACTTTTTCAATCCATTGCAGGTAGTAAGAGGCTCTCACAAAAATGTCGATATTATCCTTGGCTGGACATTTCTTGACAATGGACCAAGAAACACGGATCCCACACAAATAATTATTAGCCCCATCCTTACAGATGAGTGGTCCTCCAACGTCCCCTCCACAAGCCCCTTATTCACAAACACACACACGCAAAAAGTAATTTACAAAATTCTTTAAAAATAATTCAAACCCATCACAAAATTACTTAGGTATTTCCGTTCTTACCAACTATATCTCCTTTCTTATTTGGGATCCCTTTAGCACAAATGTACCGGACGGACAGGTCTTCATTTATATCGAATTCGTCATTGACTTCCAAGTATTCAATTAGCAAATCTTTGCAAGTCCCCTCATAAGGAAGGATCTGCATTTCCAACTTGTACAATTTATTCCCAAAGGCTACTTTGTTAGTCGCATTCTCCAACATACTCCCCACATAGGATCTGTTTGTCGTTCCCCAGCCCGTGAAGATTGCTTTCTCCCCTATAATTTCTAATTTTTGTGTGCATTTAGTGAACACCTTTTTACTTTAGTCATCATCCTTCAACTATGCTAGTGCGTGTCAGGGAGTTTTATGAAAAAAATTAGATTTTCGCACCAAATTCAGTATCGACCGGAGAATATTGGGTTTCATTTGTTGTATTGTCGGTGTGGATGTGTGGAGGTGTAGAAGGGTGAAAGGGGGAAATCATTTCCCGGAAATGTGTGTGTGTGGTACACACAGGGGAGGTGTGGATGGGAAGGAAAGCTGTGAGTCAAGTACAGTCAACTTGGGTGGTCCCCTCGGGAAAGAGGAATCTCATTGCATAAGCCAGGCTTAACCTACAAATTAAATTTATTGTCTGTATTACAGACTCTGTAAGTCTTTCCCATTGAAAGACCACCCAAGTTGACTGTACTCCACTGACAATGAATGGAGTCCACTCCCAGCTTCCCTTCCAGACCTCCCCTGTACCAGACACACATTCATACTCCATACCAACAATAAAGCGAAGAAATTCTCAACCCACACTCTCCCGCCTTTCATTTTTTAAATTCTCAACGTTTTCCCTCATGAAAATGGGAATAATCCCTGCGTGGTCAAAATAACTTTGACATTTGAAGTCAGACACACACATTTAAATGTACAGTTTACCTGCAAATGTTTTTTCTTTTGGAGCAAGTTGGATTGCATAGATACTGGTTTTCTTGAATTGAAATGGTTGCCCCACTTGAATAATAGCAATGTCATGATCTCGATCGTGATTTGTGGTCAATCCTTTCAAAAATGTCATCGTATTAGTCAAACTTTACTCACTCACATGATGAGACTCTCATCCACACACACACACGTGGAGAACTGTGAGATATTTTGGGCTCTACAAGTGTCAGAATGTTAACTCTACTCACCAACTTCAGCGTTGAACAAAGGATGAATGAAAATGTCTCCTTGGGATTCATTTTTAGTACTATTTGCGACCTTCTCAATAAACCTGCTGTCTATGTATTTCCCTACGACACGTAAAAAGCACAAGACAAGTTACAACTTGTAACTTACAAGAGAATTATGGCATGAGGAATGCAACATTCTCTCCGCACGATTTGAGATTAGTAGAAATTCACAGTCTCTGAAAAAAGGATGGAAAGAAGACTTACCACGAGCGAGCCAGGCAACATATCGATTTTTGGTATGGACGAATTCTTTGGCTCGACTACCACACCAGCCAGAAGTTATGATGTAACTTGCAGTGTAGAAAGTTCCTGTACATCGATGAGCCTCCTTCAGTCCCTTGAAGTCATTATTGTTCACTTCGTCTGTAAATCCACACGCACGTTTCGAAATTAATCTACGAAATTCTGTAAAAATGTCAAGTTATTCTTCCTGTCGTAAATTATCTCGGCAGCGCGGCACGGCAGCTGGACAAAAATTTCTCTGCGACTGTGGCAGCTAAAATATCTTTTAGAAAAATTGTTGACGGCTCTACAGTCTACTATGAACTGTCCTATGTTCTGAGGAGTCAGCAAGGTGGTCAATTAATCAAAAAAATTCTGTCCATTTCTTAACTCACCCCTTGCTTGCTTCCAGAAAGTTCCCCAGTCGTAGATGAAACGGATCTTTGAAGGAAAAAATAAATAAATTCCAGACAAAATACGAAATGTGTAAATTTTACACAATCGTTTTCAAATTTTTGCGAGGCTAAAATTAAGAATTTTTTTATGTATTGCATTGTAGGGTAAAAGAAATTACAGAGACATCCCAAGGGAACTCCGTCGGCCCCGCCACCTTCCCACCCAGAACTCTCCTGGAGAATAGCAAAAATCATCCGGGAGTTAATAACACTCCGAAAAATTCTTCACACACCTACGCGTGTGTCTGTGCGTATGTTTGTCACAGGAAAATATTATGCCTGTACAAAAATTTTCAACATGGAGGACCCTGCAAAAAAGTAGTACATAGTTTTAATTTTGACTCACTGTGACTTTTTGAGACAAGTGGCGTTGACATGATAGAACTTTCCACAGTCCTTCTGTCCTATGTAAAATACATGCAAAAAATCCACATTCCAATTTTTAAAAAATGATTTTTTAAAAATCTCAATCTTTTTTGGAAACAATAGTAGGTAAAAAACTAATTTTAACTCCAGACACAATTTACGAAAATATGGAGTCAACTTCAGTCTAGGATTTATTTTTTGTAAGAAATACTTTCTGTAGTTTCTTAGGACACTCTGAAGGGTAATAACGATTTGTCCATTACTGCCCTTTGCCTTGTGTGTGTCACCCCTGACCTTTCGTGTCACATCTGTTCCAGACCCAATTGTCCTCACAGGAAGAGAGAAAAGGAGAACCTACGGGAATCGTCGCTAAACTTGGTTGAATCTCCTTCGTTTTCTTGTACTCTTCCCATTGCCCTACAATTTTCCCCAATAAAACTCATCACTAAATTCTTTTCCCTTTGAATAAAATGATTTTATTATTAAATTTTTGAAGTTTAGTAAACACTCTCATGTACCACAAAGCGAGGAAGCAAGAGGAGTTGTGAATTCCACCTCTTCTCCCAAAACTGTAAATTAATCACTTTAATTATTCCTCATTTCAATATTATTTATCAGACTTTTTTGTACAATTAGCTAATGACTCAATTCATTCCACAAATGGCTAATTCAGTAGCTATTTAATTTTTTTCCAAAAATAGAACGCGGATTGCTTCTAAAATTTGGACCATTCCATCAAAAAATGGAAAGTGAAAATTGTGACGCCGAATGTTTCTCTTTTAGACTAAAAATAAGATTGTGTCAAATTCTTCTTTATATTTTTTGTCACTTTTTCTTTGGACTGTCGAATTTTTGTTGGACTCAAAGATTTGAATTTGAAACTGAAAATTCTTTCAATTTTGATCTCAGACAACCACATAGGCTGTACCCTGGGTTCATCCATACTGGTCCTCAAGACTTTAAAATTCTGATACCGACCGGATGACAGAATTTTGGAAAAGTGAATGAAAAATATTTTGTGAATGATGGAAAATTTTGAACACACTTGATGGGGTGAATGCGAGGAGGAGAAAACAATTCAGAGTAATAAAATTGAGTGAAAGTAGTGGAGACATGATGTTGAGAATATCTTTTTTCACTGCACAGCCCCACTATGTCAACACACAATGCCACTATATACACTTCATTTTTTATGTCAGGATTTAATTGGGACTCTAAGTGTCTATTCACAGACCACAGCAAAAGAATCAACTTGTCTCTGGACCAGACATTCTGGTGAATACAATTTGCATTGAATAATTTTTCTGACCAAGTTTGAATTTATTCCATTATGGAATTTCCATAAGAATCTCCTACATTTTCTGCCTGTCATTTTCTAAAAGCAAAAATTTAATTTAAAAAGAAAATTGAAACTTTCCGAAGGTCGCAGGTGAAAATTTTGATTTTATAGGCGGTATAAAATTGCACTGGAAAGTCGCATCGTAGAAATTCCACGGACGGAATTTGTCCGTAGATTCTTCAGTTATCAAAAAAAATTGTTTTTATTGCAGAATATTTTCACAAATCCACAAATTAAAAATGAGAGTAGCTACATGACAAGATTACAACAAAAAAATTTCTCCATATATATTTTAAAATAATTTTAAATGGTTTGAACAAATACATTCTGTTAAAATTATTAGTTGGTGGTTTCAATACTTGAAATCTTTAGGATTTTGTTTCCCTGCTACTTTTTCAATCCATTCCAGGTAGTAAGAAGGTCTCACAAAAACGTCGATATTATCCTTGGCTGGACATTTCTTGACGATGGACCAAGACACACGGATCCCACACAAATAACTTTTGGCTCCATCCTTACAAATGAGTGGTCCTCCAATGTCCCCTCCACAAGCACCTTATTTAGACACACACACACGTGCAAAAGTAATTTACAAAATGTTCTCAAACAATTACACTATTTTTCCTGCCTTACCCGTTTCTTCTCCAGGTTTGTTTGGGATCCCCTTAGCACAAATGTATCGGACGGACAGGTCTTCATTCTGGTTGAAATCATCATTGACTTCCAAGTACTCGATTAACAAGTCCTTACAAGTCCCTTCGAAGTCAACGATCTCCATGTCCAACTTGTACAATTTAGCACCAAAACCTTCTTTATTACCCGGATTCCCCAACATACTCCCCGTAATGTTTTTGTTTGTTGTTCCCCAACCCGTGAAAACAGCTTTCACTCCTACAATTCATAATTACATTTTGGATTTCACTTGGGGCGCAAAAAAACTACACTCTTTAAACAGAGAGGAAAATCTTAAAAACATTTCTGCAATTAGCAGACTGCTAAGCCAGTATATTTGAAAAAAGAGAGGAAAATGTTGGGTGACAAGTGGGTTTTTCAGGTAAAACTTTTACCGTAAAAGAGAAAAGTTTACCTTCAGAAGGTAAAAACTTTACACGAGAAACGAAGGAGCATGTTTTACCCAGACTGGAGTGGAAAAATTCTCTGGACGACGGAAAGATTTACCCGGGTCGGGAGAAACATTCGAAATTTTTCCCTTCTTCATAGGGAAATCACTTTACCTTCTTCTCAAGTTTCCCGTTCAAGTTTTACTCCTTCAGGCAAACTTTTTGCCGTTTTCATAGGAAATTTCGTTTTCTATTTTAAGAGTAGCGAAAGTATGATAAAAATTTTCCTAATCCTTTCTGCTATGCTTACCAACAAATTTTTTGCCCTTCGAAGCAATTTCCAGTGCATGAACGTCTTTCGAAAATGGGAACGGTTTGTGGACCCGAAGGAGTGCAATGTCATGATCTCGGTCATGATTTGTTGTCAACCCTTTAAAAAACAGGTTTTTGTCATACCTAAATTAGGTAACCTAATTATTCGCAGATTAAAAATTGCTGATCCTCACACTCACACAACTGAGAGAAAAACGAGTCAAATATCTTTCTGCTCACCAACTTCCGAGTTGAAGAGGGGATGAAGGTAGATATCTCCTCTGAATGCCCCTGGAGTGCTATTTGCAACCTTCTCTATCATCCTTGCATCCGTAAATTTCCCTAGAACCAACAACGAAGAACGGAGGTCAAGTGATAAGAGAATGACAAGAAATTCTTTTGGTCATTTTCAAATCCCACCTTCAGAGACTATGAAATTTTAATCATTTAGAAAGAGAAATAAGAAAGGGATTGGTGGAAGACTGACCACGAGCGAGCCAGATAACAAATCGATTTTTGGTATGGATGTATTCCTTGGCTCGACTCCCACACCAGGCAGAAGTAATGAGGAAAGATGGAGAGTAGAAGGTAGCTGTACATCGATGAGCCTCCTTCAATCCCTTGAAGTCATTACTGCTCAGCTCCCCTAAAAACACCAAGCACACATTTCAAATTTGAAACTACCCATACTTTTCTACCATGAACTACCTATGCCATGTTTCTAAAAGACTATTAACAAAACTGAGCGTTCGCAATCAAAAACATCTAATTTTTCAAGTTGAAAATTTCAACTCACCCTTTGATGGTTTCCAGAAACTTCCCCAGTCGTAGATGAAACGGATCTTTTTGATGAAAAACAAAATAAATGTGTGAATTACTGTAAATACACAATTAGGGGTACAATAAATTGTTTGTAAACTTTGGCGGCTAAAGTTTGAGCCTTTCTTTGTATAATAAAAAAATAATTTACGGAGGCATCCCACGGGAATTCAATTGCCCCAGCCTCTTTCCCACCGAGAAGTCGCCTAAAAATAGTCAGAAAGCAATACACAAATAAGTTCACGACACACACACACGTATGTGTGTGGGTGTGTGGCAGGAGGTTATATTTGACCTTATGAAAGAATGTAGTTTTCACTTTGACTCACTTTCCCTTATCAGCACAAGTGGCATTAACCCGATAGAAGCTACCGCAGTCGTTCTGTCCTGTGTAAAAATGAACGTAAAATGAACGTTTAAATTTTGTTAATTTCGAATTGCAGACTTATGATAAAAATTGGAGTGCAAATTAGACGAGACCACTGTGGGTCATTCGGGTCATCCGGCCCTCAAGGGAAATGAGTAGTAATGGGTTTTCCATTACTATCCTTTGCCTTGTGTCCCCCTTCCTGACCTTTTTTGTCACATTTATTCCACACCCAATTGTCTCGGCAGGAGGAGAGAATAGGAAAATCCAAAGGCATTGTCTCCAAACTGGGTTGAATCTCCTTCGCCTCCTTGTATAAATTCCATTGTCCTACATTTTTTCAATGAAAATTATCACAATACTTTACTTGGTTGACTTTTAACAAAATGAA
>WJFB01002989.1:0-15423 GCA_009870185.1 Pygmarrhopalites habei
AATTACTGACAATGTAATATTTTTTAAATGTTTTAGCAAAATGATTTGGAACTAGACTCGGCAAGGAATATAGTTGGGTGTAATAATGCAGCTACAGCAGAGGCTATAAATCGAGTCATTCGGTGGTTCAATTCTGAGAGAGACAGTATGAGTAATATTATGCTGCATTTCCCAAAAATGATGTCACTGAGATTTGTCAAATTTTTACTCGCTGTGACCGAAGTAGCCTCCTTTGGTCTTTCTTTCCCCGAGCGGAGCCCATTCATCATTGAGGATTGCCGTCTTCCTCCAGATGATTATTTACTCGTGAAGGTAATCAAAAAATGTACATATTGAGCCATTGTTACATGAAAACAATTATTACTGTATGAATTTCTAATGCACACCTTATTTTTTTATAGTACACTCAAGATATAGAGAGGGTTCAGTATTGCTGTCATTGGTGAGAAAGAACAAAGCTGAGAGACAATCAAGTCCTGTCTTAACATTTCGAGAACAATTCCGTGCTAGACTGGACGCGACAGGTATTAATAATAACAAATATTCATCTGTTTATGCAAGAGTTCGTTAGGAATTTTTACTCATTGGTGGCACATGGAATATATTATATTGTAGGTACTAGGCGCCAACAAATAGCCGATTATGTGGGTTAATCGTACACCGCAGTCGCAATCACACACTATTCTAATGGCAAATTTTCAATACAGCAAGAAGCTTTGCTCGAACCGTTGTTGAAACAATGGATGGAGACCCCCGAAGCTCAAATCAACAAGTATATTTTTTATTTTACTATGTATATAAATTGATTCATTTCTTTTGTCTCCGAGAGGTTACTGTAATTGTTGCTTATTTGTGCATCGTAGGGATCAGAAACCCAAGAGAAAGAACCCTGCAACAAAATGTAAGCCAACTTGGTATTTATGCACATGTTGCAAACTAAAACGCATGATGTATACTACACTTAAATCGGTATACTAATCCCTTTGCATGTGTTGGTTTTTTTTCTGTACAGACAATCCTAACCATTGTCCTTATTGTGAATTCACTGATCCAAATCAAAAGAAGGTAGATTCACATATCTACGATTCTCATGGAATATATCCATATGTCTGCCCTACCTGTGGAGCAAAACGTATATCCCACAAAAATTTTCTTCAGCACATGAAAAACCATTAGATTGTTACTATCATCAAAATTATTTTTGTTTTTTACAAAAAAAACATGTCTTAGATCAAATGATAATTATAAATTAATCGTCAATAAATATTCCTATTGTCGTCACAATGTACTAATTAAATTCTCTGTGTCATTAGTCTCCTATGTACTTTCAATTTCCATGCACTTTTACTGCAAACAGTACGTTCATACGTTTATCCTTAAATTTATAAATCATTTTTTTGTCTCATCTTACCTACAGTGTGGTTTCGAGAGAGGGAAACATTTCGACGAATTGCAAGGCAAGGAAAAGAGTTGACTATGATGATTTGTAAATATCCAGACATCTCTTCCACCGGATGTGTTCTCAACTAAAATGTCCGCAATGGTATCTGAATTAACATCTATGATGAGGGGTTCTTGTCTCAGTCGTAGATAGGTTTGTCCACTGTCCGCGAAACTGATAAGATTTGATGGACGACAATCGAACCTGGAGGAGCTTCCTCTAAATATGTACGTGTTGACATATTGGCCTTGATCAGTGCTTACAATTATATCAAGAACACCATCAGCAGTTAAATCAGCTACTGAGATGGCAACAATCTTGACAGTAGAAGTTGAGTCAAGGTAACTGAGGTCACAGCTATATTCAGTCCTTGGTTCCAAATATGGAATATTTTCAGAACCAAAAAATACTTGAATAGTAGAAAGATTTGTAGCGAGAAATACTGTATCTATTATTCTGTCATTGTTGAAATCCCCAACTGCCACCGGCACCTGAAGAAGATAAAAAGGAAAAACTTTGTCCTTCTCTGTCTTTTCCATGTCATCGATTGTATTTTCAAACTCATACATTACTTTTGAATCAAAAGTTTTGATAAGAAAATAGATATTCTGGATGCAAACTGACCATAGCAGTTGGAGGATCCTGAAAAACTTCTTTCGTGACATCTGAGCCGTATCCTCCCCGAGTATTCACCAAGACAGTTAACGCGAACAATACATTTGGTATATAATCACAATATCGTGATAAAAACATACTGACTATTGTACATACAAAAAATACATACTAACAAAGTATGTTTACGACAGGTCGACTATTGACTAGTGGTTCATAGCGGCCATTCCCGCATCAGTTTTGATTAATACATCTAGGATTAAAATAAAATAAAAGTTTACACAAGTGTATATTGAATGTAAACATGTGAATAAAATACAACTTTGGTAATTCAATTTGGAAAACATTTTCCAACTTACCTAATTGCAGTGGCAGGATTTCTATCATATGAATCACAATGTAGAAAAAATAACGATGATTAAATATTCCTAGTATATTCGACTGTTGTTTGCATAATTACTAATTAAATATTAAAGTTATTTTACTTGGGAGAATCCAAAAGTTCCTTGGGAAGTGCGCACTGTGCGCCAGAATCTGCTATCCTTGAATTTGAATGATTTTCAGAAATTATTTCGGCTTTCAGTCTTTTCGAAGGATTTGAGAAGCTTTTGAACTGTCTTGATTGACTTTTTGATATCACATGGTGTCTCGGTAAGATTCGGTCCATTGACAATGTAGATTCTAATTATAAATTTCTAAATGATTAGTTAAAACCTTAGATTCTAAATCTTAGCTGGTAATTTCAGAACTACAATAACAAGAATGCTGAAAGAATTTCGCAAAAAATTAACATCCCCCTATCCATTTGGTGGACCAGAAAGACAAACAATTCCAGACGACAAGGTGAGCTGGACGACGGAATTTTTAGGTAATTATTTTCTATCTTGGCTCATTATTTGAGAAATCATTTTGCTACAATTTGTAACTTACAAAGTACATGATGATTCATCATTGATGAATGTGATTGGTACCCTTTTTCAGACTATTGTCCACCATATTTTACTTCACCGTACGTATTAAAAGGGAAGGCGTGGGCTGACAAAGAATCAATAGCAGACTTACAGCCGAAATGGAACTCTGAAGATGGTCTCATAAATCGTAAAAGTTATTGTGGTGAATACAGTATTGATGAAGAGGGTCGTCCACAAAATCCTGCAGGAAGAACAGGGGTAAGGGGAAGAGGAAATTTAGGGAAATGGGGTCCAAATCATGCAGCAGACCCGATAGTCACAAGGTCAGTGATTTACTCTTCATGTTGCTTTATTAAAAAGAATACGAATACTTGACCTAATGCACATGTGTGTTTGTGCAGATTTAGAGAAGACAGTAGCGGAAAATCTGTCCTACAATTTGTTGCAATTCAGCGTAAAGATACTGGAGAATGGGCAATTCCTGGAGGTGAGTAAAACTGATCATTAAAGTTCAGACTATAACTTATTTGAGGCCCTGATACTAATGATTTTTATAATTTTTAATATTAATAGGTATGATTGGCCCAGGAGAGACAGCGGCCAGTGCTCTCAAAAGAGAATTTCTGGAAGAGGTTTTCAGTATAGAAGTGGCAAATGAGGAAGAAAAACAAAAACTCAACTTGGCTTTTGATAGTTTGTTTAGTACTGGCGTTGACATTTACAAAGGTTACGTGGATGACCCCAGAAACACTGACAACGCCTGGATTGAGACTCATGCAGGTACGTATGATTTTGAAATGTCAACTGCTTTGTACACTACAATAAAGAGATTTCCTTCTCTACGTTTTGTCACTTTTTGAAAGAAACTTTTTTTTTTCATTTTGTAGTTACATTCCACACAGATGACAGTAAAATTACTAGTCTTGAATTGAAAGCAGGAAGTGATGCCAAGAATGCAAAGTGGATTGATATTGATTCAAGTTTAAATCTTTACGCTAGTCATAAAACATTTATTGAGAAGGTTGCAGAGTGTCACAATGTTGCGTTATGAATATTCTGCTACAACGACAATATGCAAAGATATAAAAATAAGTAGTTTGTCATTCCTGTACGGGACACTTCCACAAGTAATTTTTCTTTTTTGCATTAATTATTTTTACAATATATACTCTATTATGTATATCAATGAATAATTTTGTTGTCACTAGAATAATTTACTCTGCACACTATTTTACAATGCAGCAGCACTGTAGTTACTACGTGTGTGTGTGAAGCCTGAATACATATACCTAATATTATTATGATAATATTGATAATCGTATGTACGATAGTAATACAAATTGAATCCATCCATCAGCCTGCTTGTAAGTACAAATACAATACAGAAGCATGAATAAATTCGATTGTTCAAACATGTACTAACTAATTCATATGGTTCGTTTATGACGTCCTTTTGCCTATACACAGCAGTTCGTGGGCCGTCTCTCTGACGGGGTAGTGTAGTCTTGAGGGACAAGCATGGAAAAAATTTATTATATGCTGTACAAAGGAGTATAGGAGAGAGAAAGAGAGAGAGGTGGGAGTTGGTTGGTTGTAATGTGCCACAGGTGGTTTTGTTTCTTCAACTCTGTTTATTCCTGCGTCGAATATCATCGTGAGTGTTTCAAGTGAACGCTTCTTCTTCCTTCCTGGGATGTTAAAAAATCTCCAATTTCTGGAGCCATTGTGTGTTGTGTCATTGTGCTGGAGCACTTGTTTTATCATTGTTGTTGTGTGATTTCATCATATAGCCCCTCAATTTATATTTTTAAAAAAAGTTTATTCCAGTTCCAAAATCATTAACATCATAGCCTATTAAGGATATTGGTCAGCTCATCAGAAACTGACAAAAGTGTTTACAACAACAGAAAGAAATGTCACTCAAAGAGAATCCGGATTTGCCAGAGGATGCTCCTGCTCCTCGACTTTGTCATCTCATCAAGTGGCCCAGTTTTGATGGATACGGGTTCAACTTGCATTCGGAAAAAAACAAATTTGGTAAAAAATGAGTGTTTCTACTTTATTTCATATTAAATGTGAAATTTCACCGAGAGAGAGAAAACTTGTGTGAAAATGTGTGTAGTAAATTAATGTCGATTCAACTCGTAAAAATCTACCCTTATATATATATATATAAATGATTTTTTACAAGTTATTGCCATCTGAATTTCAGGACAATACATTGGCAAAGTGGATTCTGATTCTCCTGCTGGTAAGCTTCACACACACACGCATTTTTAAAAACTTAGCAGTTGTTCCTTAGGATCAAAGCTTTTGACTGACAGTTGAAATAAGAGGAAGAATTTATGCTTGTTGGCGATATTCTTTTATAATATGATGAGTGAATCACGTTATTAGCATGTATGATTCCCCTCAATCATGTTTTACTGTAATTTTGTGTACAGTACTCTCACTAACAATACTTAATTTATTTACCTGTTTTTTTAACAAAAAGAAAAGACTAGCTGGTTCACTGAAAAATTTCAGGCAATCTTAGAATCTTGCGGAAAACTAAGGAAAAAGTTCTAATGATGTGTGATTCCTATTTTCAGAGGCCGCAGGTCTAAAACCTAATGATCGGATAATTGAAGTAAATGGAACATCCATTTCCAATGAGAATCATAAACAAGTTGTAACAAGGATCAGAGCTGTAAGTATTTAATGTATTTCCTTATTTAACATGAGGACTTTTTAAAGTAATTTATTAACGATCATCAAAAAAACCAATGTCCACAGATTGAGAATGAAACAAAATTACTAGTACTGGATGAAAAATCGGATCAATACTACAAAAATTTGGGGATATTTGTGAATGGGAATTTGCCCAACATCATGTATACCAAAACACCAACCCCCAGATCATCAACAACCACAGCAACAACACTCAATAATGCCACAGTCGTCGTCAACGGAAGTGATAAAGAGTCCAACGGAACAGGGGCACACAGTGACGAGGACAGAGCATCTCACTCTGACAGTGGATCTTCCATTCCGGTAAATAAAGTTCCTCTCTATATATCTTGTCATCTGAACTCTTTTATCTTCATCTCATATCTCCCTCGTGTGTGTGTATTGTTTCCCAAATGATTGTTACAAAATCAACAATCATCTCTACCCCACCCTAGAAAGATTCAATAATTTTATTTTTCACAAAAATATCTAACAATTTTGACTATGTGTCAAATGGCAATATTTGTCAAGTGAGTATAAGTACACAGTACATACACGTGTGTGTCTCTAAATTTAGTTTAATAGCAACGTCATTTTTATACAACAACTATTAAGATCCAAGCCGTAAAAGAGTAACTTGACTTTCCTCTCATACCACTTTTTCTACAATCAAACAAAATAATCTCTTTACTTTTTACACTTTAACTTTTTATTAAGTACAAACACTGCCGGTGCCTAAATAAGGTTACGTAATTTCAAGTCTCTCTCACTCTCGTATCATCCATTTTCCATTCATTTGTATAATCTTTGTTTATTCTTTTTTTCATCCTACCCACATCTGAAAACTTGTTCTTGTTGTTGTCGTGTTAAAATACGCAAACCTGTGTATGTGTGTTTCCTTTTAGACAACAACAACCAAGTTGATTCTTTTCTTCGGTAACTATGTATGCTTGTAACATTATGAAATAATGATCAGAATATACTAAGTTAGTATTGACTAGGCACTGTTAACAAGATAAAAGTTGTTGAAAATTTTTACAACAAATTTTTCAAAATAACTCTTTTACATTCTCTTCTGATTTTTATGTGTATTTATAGTCAGCCCATTCATCACATTCTCAAACAAGAGTTTATGTACTTACTTACCTTACTCATGTACTTACATTTGGCTGAGAGCATAAATTATACGAGTTTTTGAACCGAAGTACGATAAAAAGTAAGTACTTGTGTGAATTGTTTAAATGAGTGGAAGGGAGTTATCACATCACGACAGACATTTAAATATCATATTATTAACTTTAGCGTAAAGGCAGAAGGAGGAGGAGGTGGAGGAGGAGGAGATGTTTTGTATTTTCACTCTCATCAAATTCTCTTCAGTTTTTGGCTTGTGCCGCATGGACTTTTACTTGCGTACTTTTACTTGCGTATTTAACGTACACAAGATCCTGCTACACAAAATAATAAATAGCATGTATGACGAGAGTATGAAATCACTTTTATGTTTTGTACTTGTTCATTCCTGTCTTCCTATAAACTTTTATCTTCAGTCATATTAACTACACGACCTATGTAAGTACTTAAGTACGTACTATATATATCTCTCTCTCTCGAGTATTTGTCCATGCTTAAAAATGCTATCTTTGTATTGTACACTTTCCTTACTTACCAACTTCCATTGTCATATTTCTTTATATATATTCATATTTGATGTGTGTGCATTTCACTTGTAGCGAATAATTACATGATTCATGAATGACGAAGAGTTAACTTTACGACAACTGCCTTCATGCTATTATGAGTTGAATCTAAAAGAGTAAAAACGCCTCCTCCTCCTTCTTCGTTTTAGATTTTGCCTTTAGGCAACTGAATAGAATCATAATTAGTCGATGACATAATAATGACAGTATGTATTTTTTGTGAACTGACTCTTGTATTCACACAGATTTTTTCTTTTAATACTATATTAAATTATTATCATGTCTTGAATGGGTTATTAACACTTGTTTATATTTGTTAGAGTGCTGTGTGTGTGACTTGTGTATTCTACTGTCATATCAAATAATATTTGGTAATATGGTGTACTACTAACAAGTTAAATGCTACAATAACAATTCGGGAGTGCATATGACTAATACGTGCAAAAATCTTGATGCTCATCAAGCCTCTCTCTGTCTCTCATCTGTGTCAGAAAAATTGTTCTTTGTTCTATCCACACTCATTATTTTGTTCCATAGCTTGAGATTATGGAGTGTAGAGCAAGTCTCCTCGTTGTCACAAAGCGTCACACACACACACGTTTGATGTTGGGATATGAATTGTTGAACAAGATTATTAACAGTCCTATAATAGTTTGTTATCCCTTTTAACTTGAGGAAAAACTGATATTTTTACGGAACTTTTCGGAAAAATCCAAGGTCACTATACATTTTGGAATGTGTGTTAATTTTTTTCATTCCATTTCCCTCGTTTATTTTCTAAAATAATCCATTTTTTCAGCACGATAGGATCTGAGTTTCTTAATATGATACGAAAAAATTTTCTTTTGGCTTCTACACTGATTAATTTACAGTAGCACGGAAAAAAATTGGAAACTGTTACATACAATCAAATGTGTTGATTTTGGCTGTTATACGGCAAAGTGGGACGAAGTGACACTTGCCCATTATTAATTAATATAATGTCATGCCATGGATTTAGTCTCCAAACTAACTAAACGTTGGTGCTATTGTCCATTTAAAGATCAAAACAAATCTTATTCCTGTTTCCTTGTACTAATCAAAGTATCTTTTCAGAACAATTATACTGTCTAAAATACACTTTTCTTTCTAAAAAAAAATTGGAGCAGAATTTGTACACACACACACATTCTTACTGTATGTGTGTGAATTTGAAGGCTCATTCTTTTTTTTCAAAAAATGACTTTGTATTTAATTGCATGAGGAAAAAAATCACACACACAGTCATTCTGTCTCAAAGAACTCACCCAGCATGAATGCAGTCAGAACAATTGGAAACAAAAGTTATCCTCTGTGAATCACTGCATTTCCACATTGTTACAAATTGTGTGTGTGTGTGTATTTCACACACACAGTGTGGAGGAGTCAGACGAAAGAAGGATTCAGAATATTCCGTAGAAAGTGATTTCATTTGATCAAGTTTTACACCAACAGTACATACGGATAACATTGCATTGCAACGCATTACTTTGTGGATGTTCACTCATCCAGATATGAAGAATAAATAAATAAAGAATGCTCGTCATTATGAGGACGATACTACAAGACATTATACTTCCCCATTTTCCCATTTTCGTTTGTACGTGTGTTTGTGAGTGTGTGTGTTTGCTCTCCCTTTCTCTGAACAAGCGAGTCTGTGTTACTGGGACGCTGATGCTCAACAGAAATAAGAGAGGGGAAAATACAACAACAACAATACCTACTCATCGTGTTAAATTATTTCTGGTCTGGCTGAATAAATTAGCTTAGCACACACATCAGAGTCGTTGTACAGCTCATTTGCCCCCACCTCTCTCTCTCTTCTCATCTCTTACGATTAGATCTATCAAGATATTTGAAAGTTAGGAGTGAGTATGGAGGGCAAGTGGGGAGGGAGTGGGGGTGAGAACACACATGGCTCACTAGAAAAATATCCATTCACACACACACACAAGTACGTTTTATCAATTACTCTCTTCTCCCAACGTGTAACTCATTCATGGGGGATGGGAAGAGTTGGTTGTTATTCTGTTATTGATTTGGTGTGAGTGTAATTTGATAGAGGAGATGGGAGGGGAGGGGAGGGGGGAGTTTGTACTNAGTGTAATTTGATAGAGGAGATGGGAGGGGAGGGGAGGGGGGAGTTTGTACTGGTCCGGAAGGATAGTCTGAATAATTACATACAGGCAAAGGCTATGGCCTATCACCTTATGATATTCAAATAAGGTGTACTCTCTTGTATGCATACAAAGCTTTGTTTATTTGCGAGTGAGGGAGATTCATGTGCCAAGGAAATTGTGTGTTGGATTATACAAGATATTATATCATGTACAAAACCAGTTGACTTGTTTCTTCAACCGACGTTCAAATACACACATGCAATTGGACGGCATTCTTAAAGTGCGTGTATACTGTGTGTGTGTACCGTGTGTGTGGAATCCATAGTGTGGATATGGGGAGGATGTAACATATTTAAAAAAGTTTTGTTGAAAGAGAAAACGTCACGCTGTCCATTCATCATATGTTTTTGGTTCATTGCGTAATCTTTAGCTAGTGGAGTGTCTCGAGAAAAAAAATGAATACAAAATTTTATTATTGGTAGGAATTAACGGGAACGGAGGGGATCATATGAGATCATCATATCTCGTCAAGGAGGCAGGGACAGTTTTTTTGTATTAAAATTGTAAGAGGAAGTGGTGTTTGTGGGACTCCTTTTAATTTTTATTTTGCGGAATGACGAGGATGATTCATTTGTGGTGTGTGTGTGTGTGAATGGAATAAAGTAGGATAATGAAATAATTTGTAAATATAATTATTTGTATTATTTTGTGTACTATTATCATTGGGGATATTTCTTTTTGTCTGCTGTTGTCGAAATAATATTTATGACTCACGATCAAATGTCAATGACCAATCAGGATTACTAGTACTTGTACTTTTGGAGAGTTAAATTAGATATTTTAGAGTGTAACGCACTTGCACTCATTCAAGTGGGAAATACATACTGAATTTTATAATTAGTTTCATTTCATACGGGAATACAATAGTGGCACACATTTTGTATACTAGGAAAGGTGTATTGTACATATGTTTCATGCAAAATTTAAAGAGTAGGTGCAAATTACTCTAGAACTGCACTGCACTATCCATGATTGCAACAAGTTGCAAACTTTTTTTTATTTATTTTTGAATAATATCAAGTCCCATGCAATTCTATTTTCCATTTCCAATGTAGCAAGAGATAGATTTGTGCAGATCTCTCTCTCTCTCTGCAATTCTGTAATATGCTCTCTTACTTGCAAATACTACCTTAGTATTTGTAATTTTACACTCGTAATAAATTCAAAATTTTCCTCATCACTTCATCTACTGAGTAGACTCACAGAGTCGGATATACTGTATTTGATTAGGTACACAATGACGGTTGGTGATGTATAGAATATGTCTGTGTAAACAATTCGCTCGTGTTTATTACGACCTTTTCGCAAAGTCAATTCATCATACATAACAGAGTATGTGGCAGTAGTCCGTGTGTACAATTTTGTGATATATTCATCATTTAAATTTATTTTTAAAGAAAAAAATTCCTTTCTGCTGTAAGCTTGCTTTCACTTGTGGTGTGAGACTCCTTTTACGTAATACGTAGTAAGAGAAACCCTTTTCTGTGACCTAGTCCCTCATAAAAATCATGATCAATCACACAAAAAACCAAATTATAAAATAAAATTATAAATTTTCTTTTCTCTCCCAACGAATAGTGTGTTCGTTTACAAATTCCGAGGTACTTGTATGAAAACGGTCGAAATTGGTCAAAAATATAATTTTCTCTTGGAGAATACACACACAGACACACACTTCCACAGTTTCTCGCGTGTGTTTGTGTAAGTCTGGACACAGCTGCACACACATTTTGATAAATATCTAGGGAATAATAGGGACACAGAGGAAACGGAAGTCAAACCCCTCATTTTTACAACATATTGTAGTAATATTATTTACGCAAGACCCGTGCAGTTCACAAATAATTTGATACAAGTATGGAACAGCTGGACGGACAGTAAATGTCGGGAGGATGACACATACACACAACAAGAGTCATCAACAATATCCATGCAACAAGTTTTATATCTCAAGACTTTAACATACTCTCCTGTTACTCTCCTTGTTATAGTTCAAAGTGTTGTTGCTGTTTGTGGTTTTTAATTTTGATGATAATTAATTTGAAATGTTGAGAATCAAAGTCATGACACAGTTGACAAATACACACTTGTATCTTGAACCTTTGTTTTCTCTAGTATATAATGTAGGGTAGTAACTAACATTCTTAAATGTAAGAGAGTGAGAGTTGACTAACGTATTCAGAACTTGACGATACTCTTGTCAACTTGAACCCCTTGACAACTTTTTGAAAGAACTTGTACGCATAATAATGAAAGTAACACCCAAATTAAATTGTGATGGCAATGTGTTGGGGGTACATAAGGAGTGGATTTAATGAATAATAATGCTATTTAGAAGCCACTTTGTAAAAATTCATTAGATATTTTTCCTAGTCTCGTGTTAGTCGCGGTATACTTAAAATGCGTAATATTCACCGACCCTCTAAAAAAGTAGGCCAGTATCAAATTTATACCCCTCCCCACTTTTCACTTTACTGTACTCTTGTATAATTAAACGCCCATTCTCGTTTTCATTTTTTTTCTCGCTCTCACTGTTACATAAGTAAACACTACGAAGTGAGTGAGTGTCTGTGTGTATTTAACTGTGTATTTTACTCTCATCATCATCATCCTTGAATCAACAAAATACTTTTTTTGATGTTTTGAAATATTTGTTAATTTTTTGAGTACAAGTTGAGTTAGAGACTCGTCCCGTTTTAATTAATAGTAATAGTTAAATTGATTTATTTGTGAAAATGTCAAGCCTTTTCCAAGGATCAACAGTAAACAATTTAGTAGTAAGATCAACAATGATGTATACACAAACTGTCTTCTAGTTGTAACCTTCATCTTGAAACACTGAATGGGTTTTGTCACTCAACACACACATGTTCAGTGTGTGTGTGTGTGTGCAATATGCTATACCAAGGATGTTTTATTTTGTTGTTGTGTGTCAACATGGACCCACCATGAATTTACCAAGAACAACTTTTATGACAAATCAGAAAACTGATTAGAATATTTGTGTCCTATTTGTTTTTGAATAAATTTATTAGAGAGAAACATATTTACTAGGACATCATAACTCATCTCAATCCCAAAAGACTTTTCCTTAATCAAAAATCACAGGATAAACTCAATCACCAACTCACTCTATCTTTGTGTGTGTGTGTTCTGTCTATTTCATGGTCATCTTACAGTATCAATGTTGACAACATTACTAAAAGAGAATGTGTTGAGAGTGTGTTTGCCCACATAAATTAAATAAATAAATAAGGAGACAGTTTAACCATCAATAATTTCACAACTTTGGTCCTGGTTCTTTCAAGTTAAGTAGTCTTTCACTAGAAATGTGTACTCGTTTCTATATTTAATAAATTTGCATATCCAAGTGCTTATGATATTCTCCGTCCAGGCCTTCCATGTCCCAATGATAGTGTGATGATTTTTCAATTAAATGTTGTGGTTAAAGTTAAAAAAAGTGAAGGATCATGACTATAATCTTCACATGTAAATGAGATAGTCAATGTTTTTTGGTGGGTTATTGTGAGAGGATGTGAGGAGAATATGAAGTCTTTTTTTCCTACTGTCCGCATTTAACTACGTTCTTTTTAATTTTTTAAAATTTTAATTTCATCCTTCATAAAGGAAGAGTTGGGCTGTGAGCTCGTACGTGTTAAATTAAAGTGTGACTAATAAAGTCACTGTATTTTTACAAAATCCTGATTGTCTTTCTGACCTCCCTAGTAGTCTTCAAATACTTTGTGTGTGTGTATTTATGCAATAAGTTATTAAAGTGATTAATAAAGGAGAGAGCAAAGTTGATGAGACACAGAAAGGAACAATCAATCGTGTCATATGAGAACCAATTAAAAAAAATTTTTTAAATGCACAGAGGTATTTCACCATTATCATCACTGGATGATTGTACTAATAGGATATCATTATTTTACTCTCTTGACAAGAGAGTAAAATAATTCAATTTATAATGCATTACGTACTGGTTGTAAGTACTGTTGAATTTTACTAAAGTACACACATTAGACATTCTCCAAGTAAAAAGTGTAGATCCCAGATTGTGGTGAGAATAATAATAATGTGCATGTGTGTTGTGTTGTGTGTGTCTACACTCTACTTGTTATGCACTATAATATTAAGGTAGAAAAAATCCTTCCGTTTGTCTGACATTTGTCAAGGTCAAAGTTAGTAGAGTGTATTCACAAGAGGAGCCTTTTATTCCATGTTTGTAATTTTTTTTCTCTCTCTATTTATATTTGCTTCTCTTTTACGATTTGGAACTGTTGAATAGAGTACAACTCTTCCAGCCACCACTAACTTCATTTCCCTTGTCATCCTTTGGTAATGATTCCAGTGAGTATATATGGCTATTAAATACTTGTAAAGTGAAGGATGTGTAAAAGTAATGTGTAGTTTCAACTCTCTCTCTCAAGTTGCATATTTACTATATGTGCTTAGTATATTATGTGTGTGTGTGTGTGTTTTGAATGTCCTTTTAGCCAACGGCAGGAGCCAGGACTATTAAAACATCCCTATAAAGAAGAGAATACTTTATCTATATAGAAAATCTTGTGTTTGAGCACAACAATACACATCTCCATACAAAGTGTACAATTATGCTCAGGTGTGATGGGAGGGGGCTTTAACAACTCTTAAGTACACTGTATAAACTACTGTACAATAATATACAAATACTGTATAAAGGTTTTTAACAGTTTGCCCACTTTGAAAGTGGGAATGGACATTATGTATTTTGAACAACATTTTTTGTACGGCCAGGTTCCACAGGTCACACTGGGGTACATTTGGTTTTGTCTCTGTCATAAAGACCGTGTTTGAGGGCAGGGCAAACTTTAATGAAATCGGATTAAAAAAAGGTGAAATATTTTTATGGAAATTGGACAGTTACAACTAGTACACTAGACTATGCACCACATAATGTTATGTCAACCACAAGTTTTCGCATCCCTTTTCTCCAACAATTTTTTTCGTTTCGTGTGTCTGGGGGATTTAATAGCCGTCAGAAAAAAGAAACTCGTGTGTGATTACTTATAACGTTTGGTCACATTTTTAATCCACTTTTAAAGATTTTGTCTGCCTCCCTCCCTCCGTCTTATCTAGGCTGAGAGATTGAGAGCCTACAAGAAAGAGAGAGAGAACCGCAGATAAATGTGTGTTGTGTTGTGTACCAACAGGATTAAAATGAAACTTTGCATTTTTCTGTGAAAGCTGCTAAGCCGTTGTTTGGAGAATGAAATGAATTTGTATTTCATCCTCAAAAGTATTTAACTTGTTTTTGTCCTTCAGAAAAATATGTATGCCTCATTCTGTGTGTATTGTATGAACAGTGGAAATTTAGATTAAATCCCTCCTCTCTCCATCAAATCATCTTATGGAATGGGATGGGTAAATACTCAAAAATGAGTTGTGGTGTATTCTTACTACTTAACAATATTGGAGAGATGAGATGACTCACCTGTTTGGTGTACATATGATTTGTATTTTTGTTTATGTTCATGTTGATTTGTTGGGGGGAAAATTCGTGTGTAATTAAAGTATAGGCATATTTGTAGTGTAGATTTAGTCTTACATCTTTAAAACATCTTTTACCATGTCCAAATCTAGTCTCTTCATGTCAGGATGAATTAGAGATCATCAAAGAAATCTTTGGACATCACATTAACTAGTAATGATGGATAATTTGTATAGTTAATTTCTCATCTTTTGGCAATCATCATCCATACTTGGTCCTCCTATTACACAGAGTATGTACAACTACAGATTTTATCGTATGATATTGGACCTGTTTGGAGATGAATATCTCTGGGACCCTGAAGCCGATTGTGACCAGCCCGGTC
>WJFB01002990.1:0-15420 GCA_009870185.1 Pygmarrhopalites habei
TACATTTTGCAAAATATCCCCAATCTCTGCAAGTACGCCATTGCGGCGAAAAGGTGCAACCCGCTTCAAAGAGTGGCGAAAAAATCTCTTCTTTTTTGAGGGATGTGATTATACCATCCCCCATATATCGTGACTCGAAGTTGCGCAAAGTTTTACTCCCAGCTTAGAAAATGCGGATGAAACATTCATCCACAGGTCTCTCAAACAGGTTGACCTCTTAGGTCTCTCTTTTAGTGCTAAGCATCATTTTAGCCAATTTAAGTTGATAAGTTGATAGACATGATGAACACGACCATGTGTCCAGAATATTTTTTTGACCTCCCGCTTGATCAATAAAAAAGGGTTTGCAAAGTGACCTGCCCTGATGACCCCTTAAGTTTTAAAAATATGAAAAAATTCACAGTGATAGCCAATTAGATGCTACTTATTGTTGACATTTGAGGGGCAGTGAACTAATTTTGCTCCGTCACACGACAAGGGATAAGTGTGAGACGACAAAGCTGAGAAAACAAATCTCAACTCGAGCGAGCGAGTGGATCTTAACATGAAATTACCCTTTTTTCAAAAACTCTACACACTCCATGTGTTACACACCCCGACAATCAATCAAGTGTACACAGATAACACAATCATACTCCAATAAAATTTTATTGTTCAATAAACCATGCACACACTCTCCTTCTCTCTTGATGTGTGTGTGTCTCTCTCTCTCTAGCTCTCTCAAAGTCTTGTTGTTATGAATTGACAATTGATATCACATAATTGATCATTATTAAATAATCAGAAATTTATCTATTTATCTCTCGTCCCCCCTTCTTGTGACCATTCAATTGCAAATATTTTACACCTTTTAATGGCAAATGACGTGCTTTAGACTACCTTGCTGTAAATCCTTCTCTCTCTCTCTCTCCTACTTGCTGTTTGTTGTTTCTATCTTCTAGTGGAGAGAAGAGGGGAATCCAACTCCAGAACGTACTTGCTATCAGTCGAACAAAGTCTTTAATTTTTCAAATTCAAGTATCGAGGTACATGGTAAACACTCACACAGTCACTCAGATAACCACCATTATCCACACAATCATCCTTCATTATCATCAGAGAGAGAGAGAGAGAGAGAGAGAAGAGGAGAGGAGAGAGATGTAAAGGGGGAAAATTGACTAAACAATAAAAACTGGTCCCTTTATCATTATTAATGCTACCATTTCTACTTCTCTGTACAACAACGACGACCACTTTTTTTGTCAATTATATAGCAGAGGTTAAACTTAAATGGTAGACGAGTGACTGTGTGAGTGAGAGAGGAAGAGAGACACACACACACATACCAAATCTCACATGAGATGATGTGATACATATGATATATATTAGCATCATGGATTTCGACACGTGCCCACTTTAACCTTAAAGCATTTTGCTGCTGCAATTTCAAGGTTATCCCCTCAGCCAAAACCCTGTTAAACAATACATACCATTTAAATGTATGTACAGTACCCACACACACACACATGGACTCTGCATCCAGTTGAACTTGAAAATTTTTTGCACGTATAATTACAAGTTTAACAGAAGAGAATTCACTGGTAAGCACGATAGGCAATCCTCCAGAGTTGGCAACCCAACAGGAGCACAATGAAACTGATTAACAATCCTCTTGTCAATTATCATTTTTAGACTGATTTCATTCCACCTTTCAATCATCCGATCGAGTCATGGCACACATACACAAAGAGAGAGAGAGAGATAGGGAGAGTTTTTGACGTGTACAAACGTTATTTCCACTGCTAGAGTCACCTGAAATTTTTTCTTCTAAAAAAATGACGACTCTTTTCATTTCTGAACTGATAGCTTTACTAAACTTATTACGTAATATTTAATCCTGAATCAATAAATTCAAGTTGAATGCAAAAGAAATATATTTAAGTCCACGGGAAAGTATTTAAAAGATTTGAAGGATAATTATGATCAAAACATCTCTCTACTTTAATATGAACATATTAAAATTAAATTCTCACATTAAAAACTATCGCATCGCATCACAGCAAATATTTAGACAGGTGAGGAGAGTTCCTGGATAAAACTCAAATTACTAAATTACCATATCATGTGATTGTATATCTGTAGAAGATATAGTATAGAAAAAAGAGATGACATTGAACAGGACACAGAGAGAGAGAGAGTAGTAGACACTGCATTGCGTACAAATAATATACTAATTTTTCAAACTCTTCAGAAAAAACGGAAAGGCTCATACAACAAGATAGAGAATAGTGATCAGTCTACCTCACACGCACACACACCAGTGTGTGTGAAAATGTATGTGTGGTGAGTTCCATTCCCTTCACGATAGATTCTAGAGAACTTATCTTCTATTTGCTCGAATATCCCTCAAATATCTGTAACACTCCTCCGTCTCTCAAATGCTTGCTGAATGCTGTGTCGTTGAAGGATCTAATGGGATAGTATAAAAGTTAATTGACAAGTTATACTACAATTAAGTACATGGATACTAGCATAAAGAATACGCATGAGAGAGAGAGAGAGAGAGAAGTTGTGGTACAAGTTTTTTCAAAATAAAAAATACATTCTGGATATTTTGCGCTGTTCCTGTTGTTGTTGTTGTTCAAAGAGTTATAGGATTAGTGGTGTAATATTGTGGGGAATTAAATGTATTTATCCTCCTCTCAATCACTACCATTTTTCTCTAGATTGATGAATCCACACACACACACACAGTCAGAGTACAAGTACCATTTTCTATAAATGAAGAAAGAGCCTCATTCATTCTTAATATAGACTTAAGTTGTGTGTGTGTGGTTCGCACGGAACATTATACATGAGGCATCACAAACAACAAAACTTTTGAAACCTGTCAAACCAGTTGGCCCCTCTTTTTATTTTTGGACGGATCAGGGTCACAGATTCTCACTACGTCGTCGTCCCCATCCATCAAACCAAGCATCCAGGGAAGAGGAAAAATGGGAATTATAAATAAATAATTATAGTTCAACTTTGTTCAAAATTAGTCACAACTTTTGAGTGGATTTTTCCACATCAGAATTAGTCACGTGTGTGTGATTTAAATATTAATTACCGATTGACATTACATGACCTCACTCTGGACCTTCCTCAAAAGAGAGAGAGAAAAGAACTCTAATTAATCCTAACTTTGAACAAAAATTCCTATTCCACGTATACAAAAAATTCTGCAGTTAAATGGAGAATTGAAAAGAATATTTTTACATTTCTAGACAACAAAGACACACATTCTTTAAAATAAACACCGCCCCTTACGCGTGTCTCCTCCGAATTGTCAATCTCTTTTTTAAAAAAAATATCTTCTCATTGTCTCTCACCTTCTCTCTCTCACACACACGCGCGGCACACACAAGAGAGGTGAAGATCTGTCAGAAAAAAGAGAGAAAAGTCAGTCGATTGTGAATAAAAGATCTCAACTCCTTCCGTCCCATCTGACCTTGAATCCAAATTTTTTCCATTTTCAAACCAGAGAGACTCTGACACAATGCATCGTATTCCATGTTAAAATGTAATATCTTTCCCCTTTACGAACACTTTTCATTCATTAAAGGTTAAATACATTATTTTTGTGCGTGGTCACACTGGCCACTGTATAATAATACATACAAGTGTCACTCCCTTCACCTTCCTGTCTGTGTAGTCAAAAAACTCGCTCTGATTTTTCAAAAAACGAGTGTACTCCACACACACACTAGTCCGTCATCATCATTAAATAATGAGTAGCATGTGATGTTTGAAAAGGATTTATTAACTCCAGAGGATATTCCATCTATTGTCAAGTGACCAGATTAATTCGAATCACCATAATTTACTAATTAACTTCTGCTCAATTCTTTTTTAAAGAGGGAGAATATTTCTTTTGGACGTGTGCTAACGTCTTGAAAGCACCAATTTCTCTCGCTCTCTCTCATAAGATTAATCAGGGCACATTTTATTACAAATTGAATGACAAATGTTTGTCATTTTCACAAGTCCACCCAAAAAGATTGATTTGTTTCGACTTTTGAGAATATCTGTACAGGTGAGATTTTGGCAAATTGTACGACAAACATTTTGTCACCAATTATTGGCGACCACTTCAACACGTTCACACACACACACACAACTTCCTGTATTGCAAGTAGCAAAATTAATTAAAATTTCTGTTCCACTTTTTGACTACAAAATATATTATGGGAAGATAATCTTAGCTGAAATATCCTGGAATCACGAATGACCCATTTCTCTCTCTCTCTTTTCTGATCTCAGTGAAGGCGTCAACAAGAAATTCTTGTCAAGAATTACACACAGACACACACGCAGAATAAATCAATCCGCATCACGGAAATGAATTGTGATTCTTGTTGTCTTTTGTCCAAATCGTATCGCTTCATTCGTTTTTGTTTTTGTACCAAACAGTGAACGTTTATTTCTGAATATTTTTTTATAAAAATGTAAATCACAGCCCCAGCTTTGTAACACACACACACACAACTACAATGTACCACACACAATGTAGAAATCCATTCAGAAAGATTGACCTCCAACCCACAAATCTGATTCCTCTATGCACAAATCCAAAATGTAAATAAAATCCACAGCATTTCCCGTTATAAATGAGGTGTGTGTGAATGGAGTGGGATATAAGGAAAAGCCAACGACAGGAGGGACTAAAAGTAATTATAATTATGAAGGACATTAAAATCACATCATTTGACCCATAACCGGTACTCCCTTCGTCACACAAACAAACACTTTATTAGTTAAACGGAAAGTGTCGAGAAGTTGGTTGACGACGACTCCTTCAGTCCAACAAAATTAATTTCCCCTGTCAATAACTTTCGTCAATGAGCCCATATACTCCACAGTGTGTGTGTGTGAGTCAAACTGAAAAGAGAGTAACTGACCATCCTCACACACACCGGCACACGTTCCTCTATCATCCTATAATGGACAATTTAAGCCAATAAAAAATAATGGTTGACCCAATAAATCCACAATAGAAAGATGGGAAATCCTTATCCAGGTCTCTCCGGAGTCAACCATTAAAGCAATCTCAGGAGACAAGAAGAATGAAATTCACAGTTCCAAATTCGTTTTCCCAATCAAGTTTACCATGTGTGCAATGCAATGTGTGTGCCTTGTCATAGGTTAGTGTCTTCTTCTTCCAAAATTCTCAATTATCGACACACAGGAAAAAGGATTGATCACTCATTCCTGTCAATTCACCATAAAACCGGCCATTTGGGTTTGCCCCAAAATCCAAACTACATAATAAATTATAGACGCAGTCACACACACACACACACGGACAGACAAACTGGCAGCCAGGAACAGAGAGTCTAACCTACCTCAACACACACACAGTATACACTAGGCTTCACAATCACGTAAATATGAATTTTAAACCATCCCATGCAAATCCACCAATCCCCTGTCAAGTCTTACAGTTGAACAGTGGATATTTTAAGTATTGCATGTCAACGAATAAAGAATATTTATTGTCAACCGTCAACCTCTCCAAAGAAGAAGTCGGAAAATCGGTCCTGGACTCCAAATCAAAATAAAGTCATTGGACTACTCCATCCTTCACTCTTCACGATGAGTCAGTGTGACACTATTAATTGAGGAGGAGAAAATTCTATTAATAAATCGCGTAACCTACATTTAATACAGAAAACTCCAAGTCATAATTAAGGAATAATAATGAGAAATCTCGTTAGAATGGAACATAGAATTAAAATGACGAGAAGAAACTGTCCTGGAATATTCCTGGACAAAGAATTCACATAAATACATTTCTTCTTTGTACATGTAAATCAGTGTCAGTAGTATTAACTCTTCACCATCCTGGAACTGTGAAACCCCAGCTTCAAAAAGCAGTACGAAAAAGGAGGTCACGACTTGACTCACAAATCCAATCTCAAAAATATAATATTATACATTACATATATTTTTATACAAAATAAAAAATATGATTTTTACACACCATAGTCCACACAACATCATAAAATCCAAAAGACAGACTTCTATGTCATTTTAAAAAAATGTACCAACGAAATATAATATTATTCAACTGGAGCAGAGGAAGACATTCCGCATCGCACAACTTTTGATGGAGTAAGCAAAGTGGAAATAATATTTGATACGGTCAAATGTACATCACATCACATCACGCAAAAAAAATTGCACAGCCAACAGAAAGGAACATCATAAAAATAGAAAACAAGACAAACCAGAGATTAGATTGAAATGGAATACCAAAGAGGACACATATATTATCCACACACACACCACAGAGAGAGAGAGAGAGAGGACGGCACATGATGCTGATCATTCAGTTTTCCTCCTCCTCGTCTTCATTTTTTTTGCATCTTGCAATCTCGTTCAGACATGACGGGGCAGTGCAGTGACTACTGACTGTGTGTGTGTGTATCATGACCTAGGATAAAGTAGTTTTTATTGCACCAGTGTCTACTCTCAAACACGATGAACAGAGCCACAGTCAACATTTCCCTGACACACACACTTACACACACACACACATCAAGTTACATTTTCCTCACTTCTCTCTCTCTCTCTCCTTTCCCCTCGTCTACACAGAATAAGTACGTCATCCCCTCTCACTCTTTCTATTACTTATTATTACCATACTCTCATACCCACAGTCTACACACACACACACACAGTAGATCCTAGTTCACGTTCATCCTATCTGTGTGTGTGTGGACGTACCTAAGAGTAGGAGCAGACTAGAAGCTTTGGAAAAGTAAACCAAAAGTTGAACGACCCATAACACGACTTCCAACGACTCAACTAACAATCTTCAAAAAAAAACACACACATACAGCCCTACTTTTGCCTATTTATAAATATTGAAGGAGCACACACACACACACCATCATTTCAAATCCACCTTCCAGACGTGCCATCATCCAACTTCCTGACATGACATCCCGACATCAAATGCCATGACCATATCAAAAGTATACCCTCATCCATTTTATTGTCAGAGAGAGAGATTCCTCCCAGGCACACACAACCAAAAGTCTCAATTCAATTTCCCTGATCAAGTCTTCTTCTTCTCTCTTTTGTACAGACATACACAAAGGGAGAAATAACGGGCTGTGTACCCGAGGTAAATTCAGTTCAAAACTACTTGAGAAACATTTGCTGGGCTTGGGAAAGTGTTGTGCAACTTGACACACACAAACAGAGAGAGAGAGAAAGCGGGTAGAGTAGAGAATGCTCGAAATCCCGAACTCCTCTTCTCCCATGACGTATCCTGTGTGCCGTGTGTGTGGGCTGAACGTTGTATAACATGTCTAAATCGATCCATCCTTCCTCCCAGCTGAGATGTTGCTTATCTATCAATTATGTAGACTCCCTCACAACTTTTATTATACTCTCCCATCCCATCATGCAAAGTTTGCAAAAAAAAAAGTTTACTGTGTCAACTAAAGAGGAAACTTTTGTAATGAGAAACTAAATTATATTTCCCAACACTCTTTCACTTATCAATTTCCATTTTAAGCAACGTAATCCGTCTCAACCCCGAAAAACCTAGTTTGACATTTGGTATTACTTGATCAACTAATCTTTTCTCCTCCATATTTCAAATTGTGTCGAGAGAAACCTTGAATTATACACACGTTATGTCAATACGTAGCACATTTTCATCATCATATCTACTGAGTGTGTGTGTCGTGTGTGTGTGTGTTTCTCTCAATATCAATTACACAGGTTCGGAGAGAAAATTTTTCTTGTACTATTTTCCGTTCGCAATATTTTCAAAAATAGTTTTTAATACTAAATTCCATATTTTACCCTTCCCGACAAAATTCCTCACAAAAACAACAAACATGTTCATTTGAAAACACCATTTGTCAAAATAAGTTTGAATCTTCTCTTTTCCTCGACTTCCCGACCTGCAACTGACATTAATTTGACACTTTCCCCATTCAAAACAGATTCTCCTGACAGGACAGAATTTATTCTCTTTCCTTCCTCATTCTGAGGGATTGATGACCGGAATTTTAAGGTTCATCACACAGTGACAGTGCCACTCACAAAAATGTTGACTAGGACATGAACTGAACTACATTTTCCCCCAAAACAGCCTTGAACTAACCTACGCTACACATTTCCCACTTGGAATTTTGGAACAAGGAAATTTGGAATTAAGTTCTTCCTCATTCAATCCTGGAGATGACATTTTCCAAAATTACATTCCAAGTGTTCAACACTTGAAGGAAAATTTAATTGAAAAACATTTGACATCCTTCTCTGTATTTTCAAATATCCCAATTATTTCCATGTACTTTCTATGTAATTTAAGTCAACTTGAATCCCAGCTACTTTTTTTAATAAATTTAATTCATTCATTTCGTCCATGACTCCCAGTCCTTGGACTTGACCTCACAGAACATCATTCTGTCCTGCCCTGCCTGAACCCATGTACTGTGATCAAAGATCTTATTTCCTGTAACAAAATAAATTACACCAGATCCATCCATCATGATGCTTTGAAAAGGAAAATCTGTTTTGTCAAACAAACAAAAAAAATCTGTTTCCCTTTGTGAAATTAGAGAAATGGAGTGGAGAAAGGGAACTTTCATCTTTCCCCTTTCCCTTTCTCCCCTTTCACTCGGATTTTTGGGGCATGAGCATGGAGACATGGAGTGTCAACAAGTGTTTTATCGATTTCAACCTTTGTTTCTCTCTCTCTTACCTACCACTTTCCAGCCTTCCTTGTCCTAGGTTAGGATCCGTCTCTCTTCCTCTCTCTTTTGTGTAACATGGAAAATAACAAGTTGAAAACTTGTAATTATTCTCTTTCATCTACACTTGTCCTACAAATATCCTTTTCTCCACGTTATGGAACCGCTCATCTGCAATCAAACATGCACTCTCCTTACATAAAAAAATCAATCTGTTTTCAACGAGACATCATGTGGCTTCCTCCCTCTCTCTCTCTTTCTTGTCACATCCTTTGTAAGAATGGACTTTCTTTATTAAAAAGAAGACAACAACACTCACACTACATTAGTCGGTTCACTGTGTCAAAAAGAGAGACAGAGAAAGTGGAATGAAAATTGTGAAAGGGAAAGGAAAGTGGAGAAAGTTTAATGTATTTTCTTGAATAGGTAGTTTATTTGCAATTGTATTTTCCAAGGATATTCATCATTCTCAGTATATTCCCAAGGTACGTGTGTGTGTGTGTGTGGAGTTAGTGAGAAATATTTGAAGCATGAGAAGAAAGTTCAGATTTCAAGGGAAATATAGATGAAAAAAAATGGGAGAATTACTATTATCCGAGGATTTCGTACCTAAGCAACGTCGTAATATCTTCTACCCACACACAAAATTCTCCCTTTCTCTTGGAAAATCGGACGAGGACAGAAATGGAGGATGAAAAGTGAGAATACCTGTCTCTCAGAAATATGTAATAATACGCCACAGGTTTTCCATATTATTACTGGATTCTTTTTTATTTTAAAAAAATGTCTTCAATTTCATCCAGGGATTGAAGGATCTGGGAAATGTCGTCATTAATTTGTGTTGTCTAGGGAGAAATAAGGGACAGGGTAAAAGTGAAAAGAGATTCAAAAAATTGATTGAATTGACCTGGACGAGTACAAAATTTTCATTTTAGTATTGATGAGTCGTAGAATATGGGATTTGTTCATTTCTATTATTTTGTAAGAGACCTTTACTATTGCTATTGTGTCAACACACACACACACAATCCAACAAAACAATGATATCATGCAGACAAAAACGTGACGACTGAGTGTGACTGTGTGTCTCTCAATTATTTTTAAATGGAATTTCCTGGAAAGTCACAATGTTTTCCAGCATTTCTGTATCTCCTATCTCTTCCTTCCAAAACACATAAAGTGAGCAAGGGATGAAAACAACTTCCTAGATAAGTTTCCACACACACGTTAAAGTGGATGTCGTAGGAAAAAAAACATTTAAATTAAATTAAAGAAGACTTTTTGAGCTCTCCATTTACCTAACATGTCCTTGCTTTGTGTGTGTTTTTTTAATCACAATTTCCAAGTATACAAGAATGGAAAACATTACACTTTTATGTAATCTCCCTCCAGATTAACTGACAACTGAGAAATCTTCAAAAAAGATATTTAATTTCTCATACTAGTAATTACACATTTTTGTTTATCCAATGTAGACTCAAGTTTTGAACAAACTTTAAAGGGTATGGCATGTGTGTTCTCTATTCCGTTTTCATAACGTTTTTATTTACTTCACAACAACAACAGGGGGTAACCAGGAATTGTCCCTTTTTCCTTTAATTTTCCACACAATCTAAATAATTATAGAGTCATGCTGACAGTTTAGAACTTATCCTGTACAAAATTGACTCATTCAGACTGGATTTCCCTGAAACACTTTTTTAAACAAAACTACAAAACACAGTCTATTCTATACAATCAGAAGACATTGTCGTCAACATGGACACAAAGTTTGTACGAACTTAGCAGTAGATTAAAAAATAACTCTTCCTCACTTAATCAATGTACCCTTAAATGCACTGCAACAGCAAAATAAAACCAGATTATTTGGAAATAACAAAATCTCTCCCTCTCTGTCTGTCGTTGATAAAAAATGTTCTCAAAAGTAGTTTCCCACAGAAAGAGTTGATGATATTGTTTTTAAAGAAAAATCTACGGCATCTTGTCAGGTATCATTGATTATCACTAATTTATTGTTCACACTTGTGACTAGCCAAGACTCAACTTTTCCTTTGTACAGTTCACATTGGACATGATTTCTGGTATTTCTAGAATTGATTCAACCTGGATGACCATCCTGTCGATACATGTACAATCCATAGCTAAATATAAATCAATCTTATAGTTTTCTGCAAGGGACAGGAGACTATGAACAAAAAATGCAGATGATCAACTTGATACTAATCAAGAGCAGACGAAACGAGACTTCCTATTGTTAAAAAGTCTAAATCATCAGAAAGGATATGGTCAATAATTACTTTAACGTAATACACAATAATTCTTCAAAAATCATAAGTATGTAAATTAAAAACTGTTTTTTACATACAAAAATGCACTGCACACAACACACACGTTTTGCATAATCCATGCAGCAAAAAAACAAGAAATAATCCTCTCCCCTTTAAATTGAAACGGTTGGAAGCCACTCGACACTCATCATGACCCAGTTTTGAATGAAATAATTAAATTGGAAAAAACATGAGGAACACGTCCTCTCCACACACACACATACACACGTCCCATTAATGATGATATTTTATCAGATCATATTTAAACCCTATCATTAAAAAATAAGGGGTAAATAAGTGGTCACAAAGGAGACAGTCAACCCCAACATTTCTCCCTTCTCTCTGTCCAATATTTGAATGTGGAATACGTCAATGTCAAAATTTTCATGCAAATGAAATGATCAGATGGGATTACTCACAAAAATTTAATATCAACACTCAACACTCATCATGTGGTCTGTCCTGTGTCTACAAAAATTGCACACTCTGTCTACGAAGACTGCAAGAAAAGAGGGAGGAAATAATGTAAACGAGATCACAATTAAGAACAAGGAGGAGGATACAGTAAAAAAATGTAAATGACCATCACTCTCAAAAAATCTTCACAATAAAACAAAATCATGGTTTACCTGTCTCTCTCGTGTAAAATGGGCCCATCAAACTCCACACACGTCACACATGTCATGTAGATTTTGTCCAAAACTAAAGAGGCAAAAATGTGAAAAAGAAAATTGGATGATAAATATAAATTGAAAATCATTGTCAGAAAATGTACAAAGAAGCAAAAGGACTTACGCGGACATTCTCATGTCAATCATGATAACATGGTCAATAACACACACACGCATCACATAAAAAGGTAAAACCATACTTAACGACTTGTTTTTTCCCAATTTGCATGCTACATTTACCATCATACAGTATGTAGATGTATCCTCAGCTCTGCGTCCCCACAAAATAATACATGAGTAGCCTTGAGAGAAAAAAGAAGATTTTTTGGCCTAACGGTGATGCTAGTATCTCATCATTTGGTCTACACTCTTTGAGTTAAGGCTGACAAGTCCAGGAAGTGGGTTAGTACAACATTGGTGTTGAGGTAGGTCGTGATGCGTACACACACACAACTTTCTTCACAGTCACTCGAATACTCCATCCTCACTCAATCCAAATCGAAGGGGGAGATATAGAGAATCGATTTTTTGAACCACAGTCTCTGCAACTCAGGCAATATAACACACATTATAATACTTCGATTATACACCCAAATCCCTCAATTTACATATTCACAAACAAGACAAGGAGAAGGAAGTAGCATAGTAACAACAATCGATGCAAATGATTCCATCAAAAGACTCAACCTCCCTCATCATCATCATTCAGTTTTTTCTGAATACACTATAATTATCATTAATGTCGACAAATATTGGCTACGCGACCTGTGATCCCCTTTTTGTCATCAAAACCAAACGTGATTGGCCATGTCACTGACTTTGATACTTGTATCAAATGAGGAAAAAAACAGATATTAAAATCCCGGTTTTTATCCTCACCATTCTTTTTCTCGACATTGCAGATATACCGATATTTAGGATGATGAACCGAGATCACATTTTTTGACAAGTCACATCCACAAGGATGATTACCAAATCCGACCGTCATAATATGTAATAAATATCTGGGTGACATGACATGTCATTGAATTTGTGATACATTACGAGTCAAAATGACATGACATTTAATATTCCCAATCATAATTTAGAACGGAATGTGTGTCAAGTGGTATTTATGTATTTACATGTAAAAAAAATGGCTAACTAATGTAAATATATGGTATGGTATGATTATCAACGACTCTACTCTGCATCTGCATGCATTAATTCTCCAAACTTCCTCGATTTAATCCTTCTGCTAGATTTAATACACTAAAAATATTATCAACAATTTCCCCACATTTCCACATCCCTCCAATATATTGAATACACACACACATTCAGTGTTGTTCAGAGCTCAAGGTTTATTTTTAAACCTTTTTCTCAACAAAAAAAATTATCATTCTATTACAAAATGCGTAACTTTTTTTTACTGTACATTCTGTTATTTACAGAGAGAGCTGTAAACATAAATGTGATGACCGTTTACCTTCACACATCATCATAATCTATCAAAAAGTCCAAAAAAAAGTAGTTGACTTTGAAAATATGAAATAACTACAATAATGTATTTACCAATGACCACCGTCATCAATTTCAATTTATTGTAATCTGGGGAATTGTGAAAGGGCAGAACTGCCATTTTACAGCCATCATGGTCAATAATAAATGTAATTAGTCAGTAAAAGTAGGAAGTGTGCGTCTACGTCTGTGTGTCAGTGTGAAGGAAAGGGAGAGCAATCAATAATAAAATGACAGAAAAAAAGTAAATTTAGATCACTACACTGTCAATAAATACATTCCTTCAAGAGTACATCCTACACAGCAGCAGTAGCAGTCAGTTGATATCATATTCACAGACAGATAAAAGGGATAAACTGTGGATTTCAGCATTTCAGTATTCTTATTTTTAAAAAAAGAACAAAAGGGAACGACACACGACGTAATGCAACTTCAAAAGTTGTGTCTACATTATTCAGTGACTCTCACAACCCATCCTATAGTACAGTATTACAGATGTAAGTACCTAACACAATTTTGAACTCGTCTTCTTCTTTCTCTTCTCCTCAGGAGAATCTCCTCTCATTCTCTTCTTCTCTTACGCATGGTTCTTCTTCATCCTCCTCACGTCAACAATTGTTAAGCTAGGTTATGAACTTATGCTGCAGGAAAATACAATATATATGTCATCATCACACAACAACTAGTCTAAATGAAATAGTCTATACCCACTACACACACACACACTGCACTCTATAATATTATTTACTTATTGTATATTTATACGCAATCCTTCCTTGTGCCAAATAGTACTCCAAGGGCTATGTACTCCTGTCCGTACAAATATAGGCTGAGAGGTTATCGAACTTTTTTTTGGAATCAGATTATGAGTGAAGGAACACCAGAATTCAACAAACACACCAGCGAAAAGTGCATAAATTGAAAAACTCAAGAGTTGATTAAATACAAACGTGTCATCCAAACAATAATAATAAATATCTGTGAAAATCCTTGTTCAATGCACAATGCACACACAACCAATTTTAGGCTATGTAGTCGATAGTCTAAATTAGATAATGTACGCTACACACTACACTCCTCCCCATAAATTTCATAATATATTGAGTGTGGACTTTGGGAATGCGGGTAATCAAAAAAATTGGTAGATGGTTAAAACATTCCCGAGTGTGGGCTCTGATAGGACAGTGTAAATTTGTTTTTCTTCTCTTCTTCCTATCCCTCCCTGTGTGTCGTCTGCGTGTGTGCTTATCTGTAGCCTTGCCATTTTCTTGATGATAGGCTTCTCACAGGGATGCCGGGCAGGCATGCCCATGGATGCCCGGACATTGCCCACGTCTCGGGCAGGCATGGACATTCATGGACATCCATGCAAAGAAGTTTTGAATGCATGTCCCACGATTCCTCAATTAAGATTTTATTTATTTTTAGACCTCTCTCGCAACAATAGAAGGCTATGCTCCATTGTAGAAAAATCTATTTCAATTTTGGTTCATGTAGCAACGTTATGGAAACGTCCAGCATGCTGGAGAGTTCTGAACGGAGAGTCATTTGAATAGTAAAAGGCAGCTCCACAGGCGGTCTCTATTTAACTAATCCTGAAAAAGGCTAGTCCTTTCACTGCACTCTTTCATTGATTTGAAACTAATATTTTACTAAAATAATTTTAGTATCATTTTCATCCTCTCCTTGAAAGTTGAATCATTGAAGAAACGTCTCAAATTTACAAAATTTGAATCAAATTTTATATTTTTTCCACGATAGTTCAAAGCGCATAAGAAAGGGATGACATTTTCTTTGAAGCCTATTATACATAAAATTTTGCGCACATCCGTGTATGTATATATAACCAAAGTCACCATATTTATGAATGTCCATGAATGTCCATCGATGCCCGGGCATGCCTGGACATGTCCGGACATCGGGCAGCCATCATGGATGCCCGGGCATCTGGCATCCCTGGCTTCTCATGAAGCATGCCAAAATCCAATGTACAGGCTGGGCCAGAGTAGAGGACACAACTTTTGTGTCGAATAACTATTGTAGTCCTTGGAATTTGTTCATAAAATTGATATCTCTGTGTAGCCAAGGAGTTCGGAAATTGAACCAGTTTTGGTCCCATTCAAATCCGTTGAAGGGCTGACCTACAGCCCGGGTTGAAAAATGGTGAAAAATCGGCAAATATCAAAA
>WJFB01002991.1:0-15414 GCA_009870185.1 Pygmarrhopalites habei
ATATGGATAAATTGGAGAAAGTGAATCACAAGCATTCGAATAGTAGTCAAAAATACTATCGTATCCTCAATGATGACTCATCATTGATTAACGTTATGTACGTAACAAATTCTATACTCTTACTCGGATGGATGAATCTTGAATGTCCAATGGGAGCTGAACATTTTTTATTCCAGAATTATCTCCTAATTGTTGTCCAGTCATGTTAACAGTTGTCGTAATATTCTGAGGCATTGAAACGGGCGTCATTGTCATAATATTCCCACTCTGAGCTCCAGCAAATGAAATTGGAATGGTTCCAGTTGTTCCTTGCTCATGAGCATTCAAAATGACAGTGTGATTTTGAATGGGTGAGGCACCTGTGTGGGGAAAAAAGTGTCATAGTTTATATTATATTAGATAATTTGTAGCACATATTAAAAAAGAAAAGTTGGAAATGTGTTGAATTTTGTGTGAAATTTGCATAAAATGAAAAGTTTGCTTACCTGGAAGAGGAGCACTAGATGCTCTGGGTGGTCCTTTATTTGTCTGTTGATCCATTAGGACTTGGTTGGAGATCATGATAGAAGCTGGAACAGCCAAATTTGTAGGTAGTCCATTACTTCCAGTTGTTTGCACAATAATATATTGCTGTTGACGAACACCTTCCGTTGAAGCCCGTCCAGCCAATGGATTGGGACTTTCGATTCTTTGCACCAGATTTGCTTGTTGATGAAGAGGCTGATTTTGCTGAGATTGAGACTATGGCCAAAATAAATGAAAATTTATTAACGAAAAAGAAAATGCACTGGGCAATATTATGGAACTACAGTGAAACACTAAATAATGAGCAACTAAAATTCTTCCTTAATAATTAACTCATTTTAGTACGTTATGTGTACTCATTCTAATCTTATAAGAGAAGCATTTCCATAGTTTTCTTCAGCCCCGATTCCGTTACATGCACTCATTCACTACATAAGTTGATATATTATTATTTTATAACATGCAGTTTCCAAATGAAACTTAGTTACAAATTAAAATTTCTATCAAATGTTTCTTTGAAAACTATGCGCATTACATAGCATTGAATAACATGCCCATTAGTGATTAGTACATAGTTTTTTCGACAGTATCTCAGATTATGATCAGTATACATGCATATTTTTAGTAGGAATTTCTTAGAATCATTACTAGCTCACAAATCATAACGCATTTCCAATCAAACCCTGTAATTTCATGAATCGCAAACATTTTAACAACTCTTGAGAAATACAGTCAAGGGATATTTGTATCAACACACAAAGGACTTGATAGTACATCATTTCAAAAGTCAGTGTAAACAATATATTAAGAATGTACTCCTTAAAGAAGTCTCCTTTCAGAACTGGAAACTTTGATAGATGGTTAAGAATTTTAACTTAAAATATAAGTACCATACAAACATGCAAATGATTAAAATTCGAATCAGCAGCAAATAATTTGTGGTTAGAATGTTATAAACCAAATGAGTCGACGAGGAGGAGGAGAGAGATACTTACAATAAGCAAGCGTGCCGCATGGGCAAAGTACCTAGGAATAATTTGTCTGACATTTGGCACACAACATTTATGGATTGCAGCAATAATTAGGACAAATAAGCACGAACAATTGATATTAGTACTCAACGCAAAAATATCCGATAAGAATAAAAAAAATGTTCGAAATCCATACTACAAATCATATTGAAGGTTTTTTGAAGTAAAAGAATATGGAAAGATGACAAACGATGAGCAAAGAAGAATGAAGAGACCACAGATGCGAATCAACTTCACTTTGATGACTGTAAAAGCGAAACAGAAAGTAAAATTTGGCGACTCAAAAAATGACATGTTGGGGGAAAATAGGAACAGCCAAAATGAAGATACGAAGAGATGTAAAAAGGAATGATCATATTTTTAGAAATATGTATAAAAAAGGAAATATCTGAGATTTGAGGAAGGAGTGAGCGAAAGCTAACAAGACCAAGACTGGAAAGACAGGTAAGTTGGAAGGATTCTCACCTGGACAAGTAAAGTATTTCGATCAACTTCACTAACAACGACAGGGGCATCAAGACGACGTTTGTTATTATTATTTGTCACACTCACATTATGGACAATAGCAGACTGAGGAGGAGGCAAAGGAGAGGAAGAAGAATTGTCCTGAATGTGTATTAGTCCAGGACTTTGATTATTACTTTGTTCACTTCCATTGAGCCATATAGGTGAAGTTATACTACAATTTCCATTATTTTGGAAAAAGCTAGAGGAAGTCCCTAAATTGGAATTTGCGACGGTAGAATTGGAGGAAGAGACCGCAGAAATATTCTCAATATTTTCAATCGTTGTGGGGACATCAATAATTTCAGCTATATTTGGTGGATCCGGCTCTGATATCAAACTATAAGGACTGTCAACATTCACTGAGATTGCATCTTGTAAATCCAACACTGCCTCATTTGAACAGCTCATCAAGTCAACCATTGGATTTTGAGAAGATAATTTGTCTATATTTTGAATTCCTTTCCGGACTATAGTTCCTCCATTACTGCTTGTAAGAGTGTTTCCATCCGTAGTCATACTATTACTTCCAGGATTCAAGACAGATACTAGCACAACAGATGGGGAGGACCTTTGATCGTCAACTTGTTGATTTTGACTATTACTAATATCTTGGATTTCAGTCGAAATGAAATTTTGTTGTTGTTGTTGTTGCGGTTGAGATGACTGAGTACTAAAGACATTTGGAGAATTTCTCTCCCCCTCGCTCGAAGTTGTGACAGAGTTTCCTCTTTGACCATTCTCAAAAGCCAATGGTGAAATGGGACGAATATTTGACGCAGCCAGTTGATTTGTAATAAAATCAGCTAAATTTGATACTGAATTTATAATTGTTGTACTCGAGGACTGGGATTGCTGACTTGTAGAATTTTCATTACTCAAATTCAGATTAGTGTTGACATTATTTGTGAAATTTTGACTCTCAAGATTTCCCTGTGAACTTGGATGACTAATAATTCGCACTGGACATCTCATTATTTGACTCGTTTGTTGATTTTTATTATTAGAATTTTGACTAACTGACATAATCCCTGTACGAGTCATCGTAATTGTATTGGAAGTTGGGGCTGAGACGGCAATAGAATTTACAACACTCAGTTGATTTTGAAGTTGGCCTGTCGAAATTAATTGTGAGTGGTCATTTCCAGTCACAAACGTTTGTTGTTGTTGACTCGGACTTAGTCGTACATTATTCCCGTCTTGATGGTGACTATTCCCACTACTAATTACAAAACTTCCTCCAGGTGTTCTCTTCACCTGAGCCATATTAATATTTCGTAGCCGAATAGGACCATTAGTCAAACCACTTAAACTGTTGATGGGGATAGAAGATGCTCTGTGTATAGTCAATGTTTCACCATTACTCGTAACAATCTGAGCTCGGACTGGGAACCCGCCAGAATTATTACCACTATTAATACTAAAGGTATTATTAGTTTGAGGAATAGTGTGACGTAGGACAGTGCCGCTGGCTTGTTGCTGCTGCTGTTGTTGTCTCTGTTGTTGAATTTGAATCTGACTCGCCTGACTAATAGGAATGTGAATGGTATGTGGCATGGATCTAACATTAGGTTGATGAAAAAATGAATTGCTGCTAATTATCTTAATGGCTGATGTCGTCCCTGTAACACTATTACTTGAGACAGTAATGGCTTGAGATGAACTTGGATTTGTCCCAGACTGAATGAAAACTGAGTTAGGACTATTATTGCTACTATTATTTGACATTTGGGACAAGAGAGACTGGACACTCGAAGCACTATTAGGCCGATTAGGATGTGTTAAAGGTCGGGTTGTTATAGTCTGAGTGCTAAAGGGTAAGGTAACAGAATTCTGAACTGAACTGAGGGGTAAGGATAAAGGATTGACCATTGTTTGAGATCTCTGTTGGCAATTAGCTTGTTGTTGCGGGGATTGCTGTTGGCAATTAGCTTGCTGTTGCTGAATGAGCATAGCCAATTGTTGCGGTGTGATAATGGTAGCAGTAGCAGTGGGTGGAGTGCTTTGCGTCTGCACATGATTGTTCAAGTTATTATTAATACTAGAATTTAAATTATTAGCAGAATGAGAAGAAGAGGCAGCTTGCATTTGAATTGGCATTTGCAAAGTTGGTTGATGAATTTGGGGGAATTTACTGGTAGGAGAAGGACCATGATTATGATTATTACTGTTATTACCCATTCCATGTCCCACACCCACCCCCATGTGCATCAAATTTACAGGAACCGTATTACTGGTTACGTTAGAACACAAATTATTTGCAACTGTATTAGTGAGTGCAGAATTTCCAACAGAAGAGGATGGAGTTTCTGAACTTACAACCAACTGTGCCCTTGGCCCACCATGATGAAGCACGATTGGACTACCAGGCTGGACTGGACGTATTAGAGGAACAACAGTCGTCGTTGTCCCTCCATGCTGTTGTTGTTGTTGCTGAGAAGTTTGAGGATGTAAGTGATGTTGAGTAATGGTCACAGGCCCATTTCCTCCTCCAGCTGGTATCACGATTACTTTCTGATGTGGCTGCATCATTGGCACAGATGTAGCTTGAAGTGGAGTTTGAAGGATGGTAGGTGTTGTTGAACGACGTTGCACTTGGATCAGCGTAGAGTCATTGGTCACAATTTGATGCCTGTACAGAAATTCATTTAATAAAGGTATTATTCTCTCAATCATTCATTAGCAGAAACTAAGATTCAATACTGATAAATTTTCGCTTCTTTACCCTTGAAGAGACTGTTGCTGATTAAACTGCTGATGCTGAAGAATTTTAGCGGCATCAATTTTGAGAGGAGGGGCTGGAGTGGGTGGCTTCACCAGTCTATTTTTATTAATATGATTAATTTATAAACAGTTTACTGTACAATTCCAAAAATTACAACAGTCAGTATGTATTAAAAGGTTACTCACTGATTTTGAAGCTGTTCTCTATTTGGACTATTTTGAATCACAGCCTAGAAAGATTAAATACAACACTTAAGTATAACATGAAAATTTCCCTTATTATATATTTGTACACAAAGACCAGTGAATGAGTAGTCATATCTAATTTCAAATTAGTAATTTGTACCAAAATATTTAAAGCCTACATTCATTACTTAACTTACTTGACAAATTTGGTATGATCTGTAATTGAAAAATTTGTAATTAATGCCCATATCAAATAAAAATTATTCATTTAAATTCGTAATGAAAAGTAATAAACGTAAGTTATAAATGTACCTTTCCAAATTGATCGATCCAGGTGGGACAGAACTAGTTCGAGGCATCTTTGGTATCTATAATCACATGAGTTGAAGAAACACAATTATAATAAATTCAAAAAAAATATACAAGTTATACTAAAAATTTCAAAGCTCTCATAATAAAATTGAAGAGTAGAAGCAATAATGTATATAGTTTTACAAATACATTCTATAAGTAATTATACATATTGATATGTATCTATGAATAAGAAAATCAGAGGACAGGTAATAACAATCACTTATGAAATAATGCATTACACTAATAGTATAGAAGTATACTTAAAGAAGATAAAATACATAGTTTGAATGATAAAATAGGTAGTATAATAATAAATGATCATTTTTTATATTTTACCAAACTACAGTAGTCGTGCAACGTAGGTAGTAGTAGTAGACTTGATTTTCAACTCAAAAAGATAGTCAACAAAGATATTGAAAGTTGTTGAGACAGACTGAGAATGGAGGAGAAATTGGAAACAGTCATGTGTTTACATCGCATACCTGTTTAGCTTTTTGAGGCCGACTTTTGTGGTGTGTCTGTGTCTTACTATTTGCTTGAGATGAACCGACCAAAGCAGGATTGGGATAAGGAAGTGTGCTTGCATACTGTTGATGTGCATTTACCTGCTTAGATTGTTGTGTATTCTGCAAATTGCTCTGACTTTGGTTTGACACGACCACATTGATACTACTAGGGGTTTTGGCCAGTTTGTCACTGATGACTGTTGAACCACCCGTACCCGCTACAGATACAGCTACAACCGATGTACTACTACTGCCCGCGGAGACGACAGGAGTTAGACTCACTGTTGCTGTTGAAGCCTTTGACCCTCCAATGGAACTACTGCTGGACACGACCACGGCCGCCATGGTTGTCACGGCTGATGTTGAAATTGTAATCGGAATCGGTGTACTCGTCGTCGTTACCCCTCCTATGACATTCCCAACTTCTAAATTAGTCACTTTTAACAGAATACTTGAAGGATTTTGTTGACAAACTTTGTTATTTAGTGTGATACCTTCGATTGGAACTGAATTCGTCTTTGTGAGAGTTGCACCAGTGGCTGAAAATAAAGTTGCAAATTTTCCTACTTCTTGCTGTTGGGTTGTAGTTGAATTATCCAGGGGAACTCCAACGGGAATCATTTTGACGTAGACGGGTTGCGAACGGACTGTTGTAGATTGCTGTTGTTGTTGTCCAGGCAATTGATTTCCTCCTCCTCCAGGAGATCCGACTGTCATTATTGGGCTCCCCAATGAAGAACTGGTCGTTATGGGAGTTTCAAGTGTAAGTATGGGTGTCTGAATTTTCATCTGATCGACAATTGAGAGTGATGTTGTGGTGGCAGGACGTATCTGAAGTTGTAACGTTTTTATATTTTGTATTTGTGTTCCAATTTTTGTTGGTGTTGGAATTTGTCCTGCTGGTTTGATCAGCAATGGTTTTAGTGTCACATCAGGATTTTTTGCTAGCTGATTGGTTGCTTTCGCAATCGCAACTTGAGCGGGAGATAATGTTGCCATTTTTGTAGTGGACATGGTAGATAATTCGTGCCCAGGCAAGCTTTGTTGTTGCTGCTGTCGTTTCTGATTTTCTTTTAGCTGTTGTTGTTGTATATTAGGCTGGATTACAGCCAATCCTTCTTTTTTCTGCTGCCCGACAATTTTCTTTTTGTCCTGTCCAAGAGATGCTGTTTCTTTTACAATTTGTTTACCCCTCAAAATTTCTCTCTTCTGTTGTTGCTGCTGAGTAGAATGGGTTTCTTCCTTTCGCTGTTGACTTGTCTTGTTCTCTAACCCTGACACTTCACTAGTTATGACTTTACTTTGAGCAGGCATTTTAGTCACATGAGTAACCACCCCTGATGGTTCTTTCTGCTCAATAGTAACAATAATACAATCGTCATCAAAATCTTCAGTTGATGCTGAAGCCTTTGGATCATCTGAAACATTTGGTACAGTGGCAGTTGCCTTTGAAGGAGATGAGGAACATGACGGCTGAGAAGTATTCCCTACGACAATTTCTTGAGATCCTGGAACAATTGACTTTCCAGTATCTTTATTCTCTTTCTTGACTGTCAATTGAACTTTGACATCTCCTTGTGTTGTTGGCTTTCCTCCATTGGAACCATCTCCTACGCTAGTCACCTTGCCGTGTTCATTGGTACATTTGTTTTTGGTACTATTATTAGTATCATCACTGGTGGGATTCACTGGTGGTGAATTAGTTTTCACAATTGTTTCTGTTTTCATCTTTACACTTGAAATTACGGGAGTCTTTGTTGTCCCTCCTCCTGACAAACTAATTTGGTCTCCTCCTTCTTTTGTTTTCACGTGAGTACTAGGAGGATGACAAGTCTTTTTCGGCACACTGTTCTGTGACACTGTAGTAGTAGTAGAACAAGGAGAAGAGGAATTGTCACTTTGTCCAACTTTTACTTTATGAGACGGCCCACTGACAAGACTCGTTGTTGTTGTACTTTTAGTTGGGACTGGGGTAGTAGTAGGCAACGACTGAGAACTGCTGTTGGCGCCGCTGTTATTATTATTACCTGATGAGGTAATAACTATTTTGTTAGTTTTTGGTGAAAGAGGCTCTGATTTTGACACAACTGAAGTTTTGGTCGTACCTCCTCTAACACTTTTGAGTGTTTGAGTATCGGGATCATTTGCAAGTTTTGATTTCGTTGCTGCAGGCACCGTCTGTACACCCGTAGGTTTAATCGAAACATTAACTAAGGTAGGAGAACCTGGAGAAGCGGATCTCGTCACTCTATTGTTAGGTTGAAGGGTTGCTGATGATGATGTTGTCACCAAGCTCGTGGTAGTAGTGGTCCTTTGATTTGAAGAAGAAGTATTTTCATGCGTAGTAGTAGTAGATTTCGAAGGTTCAATTCCAGAAGTTAGTGTACTAGAGATTTTTACTGGGAGAGGGTTATTTAAGGTGACAGTCTTTTCCTCTATTTTACAAATACTACTACTCGACGTTGGACAATTTGCTGCTGTTGACACTTTTTGACTCATTGTTTGGCTGCTCACTTTCTCTTGTTTCTGACCACCAGCGGGTTCAACTTGCAATGTTGAAGTTTCAGCGACAACAACAACTATGGTGGTTTCAGGTTTGGGCAATAATAGTGTCTCTTTTTCACTCGAAACTGAATCTATTATTGGTGTAGGTGCTGGGGCTACAGTGATGGTAACGTCGTCAAGATGTAAAAGACTATTAATGGTTGATGACAGTGTTTCATCTTCTGTTGTGGAAAGGATAGTAGATTGTGTAAATGGAGGGGACAACTTGGAAATGTCCTGTTCAGTTTTAATCTCCACCACATTGGAAGGTGATGGTGGTTCTGATTTTGGTTCAACAACAATGGGAAGTATTGTCTTTGTTTCATTTGTTTCTGGACTTTCACTGGGTTTTGGTGAACTCTGTACATGGGAAATATCTTTTGTGGGTGAAGGTATTGATGGTGGCGATTTGACTGTGACACTGCCAGGTGCACTACAACCTGACTCTTCTGCTTCTGAGACGAGCGATTGCGACGGTTGAACCTCAAGTGGTAATATAGGATGAGTAGTAGTAGTAGTACAAGTAGCGGAATTGAAAGACTTGGGTGATGATGATAGTGATTTTACTGGACTTTCAGTTGATGCTGTCAAAACTGGAATTTGTGACTTTGACAAAGGCAAAGAAGTTTCAGATGAAGAATTTAAATCATCCAAAGATTTGTCTGACACGGAGGCAGCAGTCGAAGGAACAGATGGTGGTGGTGCCGGTGATGTAGATGAAGAATCTTCATGTGGAGTTGAGTCAACATTCTCCTCAGTTATATTACAAACTGCTGGAGAAGGAACAACAACTTCAGCTTCAGGTTTTTCTTCTACACTTGTTGTTGCTAATTGCTCATCCACATCCTCATCCATAAGCTCCGTCAAATCTCCTTCAACATCTCCGTCTGGGTCTGTACTTGGAGTCAGTACAGGAGTTGCAGGTTGAATTTCTTCAACTTTAACTTCCATATTAAATGCCACTGAAGGAAAAATGTACAAAACAATGGTTAATTATTCCGTAGATAATTAATTTCCATCGTCCATTTAAAAGACATCCATTTTTAATAAAATAAAATAAAAAATAACCTTGTTTTCCAGAAGGAGGCATTGGTGGTATAATTTTTATCTTCTTTATCAATCCCGGTGGCTTGTCGTTTCTATTAGCAGGTCGTTTATTGGACGGTGACGAAGAATTTGTTGTGGATAACACAATTGGATGTTTACTACTGCTTAAAATATTTTTATGCTCAAGTCTACGGGAAACACTAGGAGCTATGGTGGGCTCATCCACATCACTATCATCTTCCTCTTCTTCACTAACTGCTGATACAGTAAAAAAACATATTTGCAATTAATACTACAAGTTTACTAGTGATAGGAATATTTCTAAGATATCGTTACTCATATAGTATATCATCATCATTCGTAGATTGTTCATAAATGTGAATGAGTTTTTTGTAAAACATGTTAGTACCATAATCTTCATCGTCAACGTCATCTTCATCATCATCCTCGTCGTCATCTTCAATTAATTCTGGTTTTCTTCTAACAGTCGCAGCTAGTGCTTTACTTAAGATAGGAGGGGATGAGCGTGAGACTGTCTTTTCGGACCCAAAATCAAACCTGGGTGAAAGACGGAGAATTTGTCTTGCAGAAGAATGTCTTAGACTATGACCATGAAGAGGAGGAGGCGGAGTAAGGGTTCTTGCGGGTTTCGTTATAGTGGCAGGCGCTTGGGACTTGGACTGAATTTTCAATGCAGACGACGAGGGAGTACCTTTCATACCCCAAATAGGTTCGAAGTGTTTCACCTAAACCAATACACAGTTAGTAATTGATTGTGAACTGAGTGAATCAATCATTATTACTAGATACTACTAGTTTTTAAAAGATTACCTTCCATGGGTCCAACTTTAATCTCTCACGTTCTGCTTCTTGTCTATTACGTTGTCGTTGGTCTACAGTCAACTCACCAGCTGATAATTTCTCTGTCCATTCTATGTAAGGGAAAAGGAAAGGAATTTCATAGCTACGAAATTCTTTTTATTATTACAAAAAAAGACATAATGAATGGATGACACATTACCTTGACAAGATTTTGTGAAGAATTCATTGCTCAAAGCAGAGTTGCTCAGCCTGTTTTTTTACAAAAAATAAAGTTTGAATAATCCATATGATCGACACTAAAAAACATGATTATGTTTGATGACATAAATATTAGTTACAAGTCTTACTTGATTGTAGGATCAGGTCCTTGGACACCGTCTACTTCAGGTAATAACTGGAGTAGCTTAAACTGATATAAGGGAGGGAGCAAGTAGAATGTATGTTTATTCAGAATAGATTTCAAGTTAACTTGGGTTAAAATTGACCCTGGTGTTTCCAAGTCGATGCTTCCGTCCTTCTTCGTTTGTTCCAATTGTGCAGCCGTTGATAACTTTCGATAATGCCTTTTCCTTGGCCGACCAGCTGAAAAACCAGGAATTGATGCTAAGACTTCTTTCATTGTTTTTGCTTTCGGTGAGGCTGGTGCACGGGACAGAAATGATGACTGTTGTGGATTTTGTGGCGATAATAGTAAAGTTTTGTTGTGTTTTTCTGCTGTTTCCGTAGCTAGTTCTATATATTTTAAAAAAAGTAAAATGCATGGAAGTTTAATTAATGTATCCCATTATAAAAAAAATTTCTTTGTCTTCGTAATGTCCAGTAATAAAATCATACCCAGAATGAAATGAATAATAATAATAATAAATATGTAAAGGAATTATAGAGAGATGAGAAAACTTACGGTTTTGAGCAGCAAGAGTTGCAGCTTTCACTACAGTTCTAGTTCTATATATTGAAGTGTTAGCTAGCCTACTTGGAGTAAAGACCCTTTTTCTTTTCCGTCGTCTTGGTATCTTAATACCCTTATTAGTAGTCCCTGTGCTATTACCACCCATGGAGACGATTTTAATATCGTTAGAATCAATTGTTGTTGTCTCAGCATCAGGTACAGAAGAAGAAGAAGAAGAAAGTGAAACCGAAGTATTTTTTACAGGATTAGTCGTCACAGGAATTATCTTCATTGGGCTTCGACCTCTTGAGCCATGACTACCAAGTTGTACACAGTTATTAACGTTATGAAGGTGATGATGATATTTTGGTGTCACTGTTATTGCTGCCGGAGGAGGAGAAGGTGATGTTGTCGTTGTTGGTACTGTAACAGTTGTTTGGTTAATAACTATTGGTGTTGTTTCAATCACTACTTCTTCCTCAATTGGATCATCTTCCACAAGTTCTGTTTCCAACATTAATGCTGCATCCATTCTTGTTTCACCATCATCGTCGTCCTCACCTTGCTCCAGAATATTACATTCCAAGTCATTTGAGAATTCGAATTGATTAAATGATGACCCTGAAATGTACAAAAATTATCAATTGTCAAATTATGTCATTCCTTTGATATTTATTATGTACGTAAAAAATCCAATTTTTAAAAATGGTCTTTGTAAAAATATCATCTTCTTTAATATTTAAACTAGAGTAATTTAACCTATAATCATTTTATATGATATTTTGTTGGAAATTGTATAATTTTTAAAATGCATCAAAAAATAAAAAGAATTTTGTTTACGAAAGTTTCCTTTGATGGATTCAGCAGGATTAGGTCCAGGTGTTTTGATTTCGAAAATAGTAATTTCGTTGGAGAGAGAACGAAAAGACATTTTCATCCCATCCGGAACTGTAACAGCCTTATTTTTGTTATTTAAAGCTAATGTATCTGATGATAATTGAAGTCCCTCGTCCGAAGTAGTGTTGTTATTATTACTTGGCCCAGATGAATCCGACATTATCATAAATCAATCGATAACAGTAAAAAAAATAAGACGATACGATGCATTCACTTTTAATTTTAACCACTCACACACACACACTTTTTTTAACTACATGATTAACTCACTTTACCTAATTGTCTTTTTGATTAACATTTTTTTGCTTGGTATTCTTTATTTATGTCGTATTATTTCTTAGATACCCTTTGTGTACAGAGGGTCTAAAGCGAGTTACAAAGACCACGGGGTCTAAGAGGACACTTTTTGAAAAGTCAAAAAAAACTTTTGAGTCCAAAAATTGGACAATTTTGATCGTAATATTTTAATCATTTTGTCATCATCATGGCACACACATTTCTTCGAAAATTAATTACAACTTCCTCCCCGAATACCTTAGGAAAAGCGTCATCAGTTGTTGGGACGAGGTTTTTTTCTACAAATTTCGTTTTGATGTCTGATAGTCAATCCAAAGAATATTTGGAAGAGAAGGTTGTTATGACCGATGATGGCCGGGTCGTCGTATGTTGGCACCCTGAAGTTCCCATTCCCTACGAACACACAAGGCCTATCCCAATGGAAGTCCTACCCACCGACTCAGTCCTCAAAATTCAATCATTAGTACCGGTAATTACTGAGATTGTACATAATAAAACACGGCAAAATCGGCTTTATCAAATCCTTAATTTTTTTTATTGATTCTCTCCATTTATTTTAGACTCGAGAGATTTTCCGAGGGAAGTACGAGAAAATGATTATAAGAGAGTTGATGAGTATGACTTATACGGCTAAAGCTGGTTGGTATCCCAAGAGGAGACGAACTCGGTACATGGAGGCCCATCCTGGACATGAAAAAAGGGATCGAGAGTATTTGTAAACATTTTTAGGGTTTTTATATGATAATTGTTTATTAAGTAAAGTTTGTTAAATACTTTATTAGTCGCACAGTATGCTCATAATAAATAATAGTGTCGTGCGAAAAAAAATTACATTCGAAAGACAAGTTTCAATGATTAAACTTATTTTATTTGTCTTTGAAAAGTATCTCTGTCTTACATACATATTTTTTAGAATTAAATGTTATCCGTACAAAAAGGCTTAGCACTCAAGAAGATACAGAATAATTAATCAAAGTTAAAAAAAAATTTCATAATATATCTATTCAATCAATTTCTATGAGTGGAGCTTCCCTATCCAGATCATCTCCTCGTCCTGGAAATTTGGACAATCCTCCACTATTCAAGTTTCGGTGATGGGGGAAGCTCGGCATCATAGCAGGATCACAGGCTGTCAATAAATAATTTATTAAAGTTAGTGTTATACCCAAAGTGTTGTCGTACAGTTTTTTACAAAATAAAAGTAGTGAAAATCTTTTTTACGTAATGGTGGTTCCCTAAAATATGAACTTTCTAAACACTCGTCCGCAACAGCACGTTTCTTTGGATCGTACATGAGGAGGAAATTCATCAGACGTAAGCCTGAGCCAATTAAAAGGGGAAATCTTTCCTTGAGATTATTGTAAGGTTGAGTCTTTAGTGTTATATTTTGTACTGCAGGCAGTGTGGAAAAATCTGGCCAAATGACTTCATTAGGAGATCCTAGGAGGTCAATAATTAATCCCAACTGATGAATCTCTGATTTTCCAGGGAGAAGAGGCTTGTGAGCTGAAAGGAAAAATTACACATCCTTGATAATTCACGAGTAGTCGAATGTCTAAATTGTTTGTGATACACGGACAGTGTCCGTGGGTAAGTTACCCAAGAGTTCTCCAAAAATACATCCAGTCGCCCACATATCCACTGCTGTTGTCTGTGATTTTGCATGTAGTAGTAATTCAGGGGCTCTATACCATAATGTGACAACATTAGGCGTCATCGATTTCAGAGGGAGTCCATACTTTCTTGCTAAGCCAAAATCAGCTGCAAGTAAATGTCATTAATTTAATTTTAGTCGTCTGTCATTGCATATTTTTGGGAAAAAATATTTTGGAAAGCTGTAGCTTAACCGTTAAGCGTTAACGGGAATCATGGATGAGGAGAGGAGGATTGAATATTTGGGTAGTTAACTTATAGTTTTCAAAAACTTTAAAGTAAAATATTGTTACTTGTTATACCTATTTTGATACGTCCTTTATCTGTCATTAGTAGATTAGAAACCTTCAAGTCCCGATGAACAATGAAATTCCGGTGTAAGTGTTGTAAACCTCGAAATAGCTGTAACACTGTTTGTGAAAATAAAATAAATTATGACCATGTACTCGTGTACTCACGAAAAATACAGTTACCCTGTAAATGAAATGTGAATCACTTACTGATACACTTAATTTGGGACTCTGTGTACGGACGTTGCATATTATCCAGCTGCGTAACAAATAAAAAATCCAAAAGTTTAAAAGTCCGCCGTGAAGCTTATAATATTGAAAACATTTTTTAAAAATCACAACTTACAAGGCTTGCCAAGTCTTGTTCACAGTATTCCATCACAAGGAATATACTACAATAAAAATTGCATTTGATCAATGGCTTTTTTAAGAAATTATCATTGTATGAGACTATGCAAAGGAGTGAATACCTGTCCAAACTTCGACCCACAGCAACTTCTTTTAAAAGAACAATATTTTCATGTCGAATACTCAGCAAAATGGATATTTCTCTCAGAGCACTTGAAGGAAAACCTCCCTTTTCTCGTTCCATCCTCATCTTTTTGAGAGCAACTATATCATGATACTTGGTGTCCTTAGCCCGATCTAAAAACATATATCATCAAATAAAACAAAATCAATCTTTTGTATTTAAGTATGTGGATTAAATAAAGTAATCGTTGTAGACGAAAAACTTACAGACGACACCATAGGTGCCCTGTCCAATCTTGTTGAGTTTTTCAAACTCTGTCACAGATCGACATCGACCAAACTACAGATATGTAAATAACATATGAGCTGTCACAAAAATTGATGATAAATTTCTAATAATTGACAACACTTGAAGGAGAAAAAATCCTTACCACATCCGTGTCCGGTATTTCAAATGCCTTCCCAGTCAAAAATGACATGAGAACACCTTTCTTTCCATGAGAATTTAAGTCCGTGTCCATTATGTTATAGTATTGTTAGATTCTGTCCAGGATTGAAGACTTGGATTCCAAGTTAAACACCAGTGTGGAAAGACAGGAGAGAACGATCAAATTAAAATGGACAATTTTTTTCATTTAAATCTGACTATTTCACATTAAGCACTGGGTCTCCTA
>WJFB01002992.1:0-15411 GCA_009870185.1 Pygmarrhopalites habei
TGATTTTTATTGATCATAGGTGCGTTATCACTTGCATTCCAATCCCTTTGTTTTGACCGGTCTCGACCGTCCGAGCGAGAGCGTCTTATCTAGAAATTCTAGATCGTAATCTAGATAGTAAGCAAGAGGCATGCTAGGAACATTGCCGCAATCTTCCCATTTTTATCTTCCCTTTGAGGTTGCCCGTGAATAACCCTGTACACACTACACACAGTACAGTATACACAGTAAAGCAGAGCATTTATGAGTTATTCAAGCCTAATCTACCCCAGTCTGTGAGTGAGTGTGTGTGTGTGTTTACGTCAGGACAAATCTAACTCTGCTCGTTTCATACCACAATCCTCTACAGTACAGTTCTATTGTACAATAGATCAACAACACGTGCTCCTCTCCATTCCTTATCCTGTTTTCTTGAAAAACCCTTGTTTTGTACAGTGGAAATCTTGAGACTCTGCTCTGACTGACTGCATTCCTCCACACCTGGAAAAAACAGTTTTCTACTCACATTTTCGGGGGAAAGGAAAAGTGGGAGAGAGTGAAAAGAAAAAATTACAGTCTGGGTATTCAGTGGTTGATTTCAACGTGCTCACGAGGGCCTAAGTGGGATGGAGACAGTGTGTAGATTTATATTCTAGATTTCAACCGGATCACCACGTGAGAGTAAAGTGTTTGTGAGTGTTATTAAGGTATGATATAATATAAAAAGGGGAGGAGGAGAAGGGAGGGAAAGAAATTTGTGTAAAGAACTCTACGAACTGGACTGAGGACTGTGAGGATGTAACATATCATAAAGAGCAGAAAGAAGAGAGAACTACTGGGTTTAACTCGGCCTAATTCTGTTGTAAAAAGTGTAAGGAGGAGAAGGAGGAGGAGAAAAGTGAGTGGAGAAGAAGAAGTGTTGAATAGATCGATGGAGAGAATATGTAATGGCATGGAGATGGAAATCACCATAAGGCATATATGGGGAAGGCGAGTGAAATGATTCGCACGTATTATGATTAAATTCATTAGCACGTTTTTGCAAGGATTTTGAGACTAATGCTCCTCAAGAGATGCATGCAGATTTCCTGAGACTCGGCTCATCACTTCACATCCACCTCGGTTGAGATTGAGGAGTCGAGAGGGAGAGAGAGAAGAGGAGAGACGTTCCACACACACACTCTCACAACACACACAGTACACACAAATAAGCAGAAAGAGAGAGGCCACTCAACACCCTCACAATATATAATAAATTTCTGCATAATTTTTCACCTACAAACGTCTTCTCCTCCTCCTTGGGTCTGTCTATTCTTTTCCAACTTGTTCGTCATCAGACTCTCCTCATCACACACTCTAAAGTCTGTGCTGGATGGGAACCAGTAGGTAGGTTGTAGAACCAGACCAACAGACACACACATCTCCAAAAATATACATGTATATAGGTATAGTGTAGACAGGCCACAAAATACACGAGCCGATTATTTTTGAATTTTATTAATATAATTGCTCTTGTTGACCAATTTTAGAAAAAGTTCTGTCACTCACTCAGACAAAACAAAATACACACACACACGAAGAGTCTAGACTCTCGTAAATAGATTCCCATAAAGATTCCCACAAGTGCATCGCATACATAAAATTCGTGGTTATCAGTGCCATTTGAGTGGAGAGTGCAATGTGTTTGTGATCCAAAGCCACAAGTGAAAAGTGTGAAAAAGAGAAGAAATAAAGGATTAATACCACCCACCGTCTTTTTATTAATAACGGGATTAACATCATTAAGAAACATAATGAGGATTAGCAATATTCAAGATTTGAAGAGTTTAATCAAATCCGGAGACTCGTAAAGTGTTTATTGAGTGTGTGTGTGCCGGGGTGTTTTATATAGTGCCAGAATGTACTTTTGTGTTTGACACCATACCGGCCTTTACCGGTATGGACTGGAATTGAAACTCTGTACAATTCAAAACACACACAACATAATATAATATACACACTGCCAATTAAAATTAGCCTTTGGTCTCATATTTATTGGACTCTACAACATTGAATTTTTTTAAAAAAATTCCTCACCTCGTGCTTCTTTGTTCCTTCTCTTTGTGTACTTCGTTTCTTGACCAGTATTAACGTACAAGGGATAGGGAGTCGAAAAAAAAGTTTATACATTCAATAATCACATAGATATAAATCATTGTGATCGTTCAAGTCACTGCCCACATCTTCCAGTGTAAAAAGAAGAGGGAGAAAAAAATGCATTTAACTCAAACCAAGTTTTTGTTCTTATTGAACTGTGTCCTCCTGAATTTGAGCAGCTTAATTCGACTTACACATGGAATACGTAAGAGTCACATTTTTATTCATTTTAAAATACAATACTCAAATTTTACTGTGATTAATTCTTAGTCAATTTTAACATGCGTGTTTTAAAATAAAGACTGAGAGAGATATTAACTACCGTAGGAAGTTACAGACGTCGAAATGTGTGTAAATGTAATAACTGACTAAAAGCGTAATAAAAAAACATTTAGTGATCCGCCTGCTTTGTTCGAATATATTGAAAAAATGTATTTGTGTTCATAACTTGATGTTTGTTTTGTGATCATGTATTATTAATATTACTAATTGTCATAATATATTTGTGTTGGAGGTCAAACGACTTGTAATTGTTGTACACAACTAGATGATGATGAGATGATGGTAGTAAATTGGATTTACACTTTATAGTGAAATTTAAGATGTGTAATATAGTCGCTATGTAAATCCGGTTTGGATGTCCATACACACACACACACAAAATTCAATTTTTGTTCACTTGTCAGAGCTCTTCTTTGGAGTACAGTGAACTACATGTTGAGATAATGAAAATTGAAGGTGGATTAGTCGATTAATTGACAACACACACACACACACACAATTCTTCCCTACTGAATCCCTCATGAACTCGACTCAAATTTTTGCTATCACATTTTGTTGCTGTTGCTCTTCATATTGTTGTTGATGTTTGTGGATGGAAAGGAAAAAAATGTTATTAGCTGTCGAGGATAAAGAGTGAAAAAATTGTGGATGGACGAATTGGAAAAAATTACAATTGCCCAAGGTGCTCTGTTTTTGCATTCCCACTTGTACACTACAAGTACTTTAATATATACCAGTACACATTAAATACAAAGCCCTGTTTTTTCACAAAAGATACTCCCCGAAGCATATGATTTTTTCCGATTCTCTCTCTCTGTCTTGGCCGTCAATCTCAATCTTGAAATGTGTTCTTGTTGGAATGCATATTAAATTCGCACACCCATCTTTTCCACCGTACAATATTGTACTTATACTACAGCATTGACGTGTGTGTGAAGCTGAGTCAGGAACTGATTTTTATTGTGCAGGAGAATGATAGTTACAAGCGAACAAAGTTATGTAATTCTAAAGTACTGGAGGTGGTACAATACCAGTAGCAATTGTTCACTTTTCTCAAGGTTCCACTCCAAAACGACACTGTGTGCGTCCTCCCCTTTACAAATGTACTGTGGGCTTATTGCATATTATTATTCATTTAATGATTTACATCTTCCACTTAATTGAAGACACTGTACAAACACAGAAAGTGATGAAGAGACATACTAGAGAGACACAGAGAGAGAATCGACTCTGTAGACACACACACATCACACACATGTAGGGAATCTGTTGGTAACATGCGTAAGTCATACACCATTCACCATGTCATGTTATTTAAATCCTTTTTACTATTATTTTTTTCTGTCATAATGACTTTACTTAAAATTAACACGTAGGTACACACACACACACCCCGTTGTTAATTTAATGTCATGTAACAATCGCGTAGATTCAGCAGAAAAATTGTTTTCCTCTGTTTCTCTTCGTCTTTCTCTCTGTCCCTAGTATTTGTATTCAAATTGACTCTAATTTAATTTAAATACAAATGACTTTTGTCCCCCCTCCTCTGATATGTATAACAGTCAGGTTGTAACAATATATAGCAGAGGAGAGGAGGAAGGTATTGTTGTCAACTAGAGTCAGGTTCTAACACACGTCTAAGAAAGATGAGCATTGTCAGTCAACCCGAGTCTTTGTTCTTCTTGTGTACACATCTCAACTACTCCTAGTATATAAGTAGTTAGTAATTGAGTAGAGAGGTGATCGGAATCTAACTGTTGTTATAAAAAGAGTAACGGAAAATCAAGCCGTTAGCCTGTCAAAGAAAATTATTGTAATAACCATATTAAAGTAATTTGCTTAACATTTTTAATGTGTGTGCTGTGTGTACACGCAGCACACTGTTCTGGAAGCAGTGAAAGATGCCTGTAATCTTCAAAAACAATGGAAATGCCAAGAAAAAATAGCACGCATCAAATACACTTCTAACCTTTAAATAATGCTGTAATTTGTATGAGAGTAAAGCAAGAGTTAATTGTGCTCATGAAGCCCTTGTGAATGTGTTGTGCTAGACTCACTGACATAATTAATGATGAGTACTCAACTCAATTAAACGTTTCCCCTGAAAAAAGTTTTTATGTTTTGTATTTGTCATCTCTCTCTCTCTCTAATCGAACAATATAATGCTTCCTATAAAATTGTAGATAGTGAACACACACAGCCTAGAAAGAGTGTGTCAATTTTAGTTTTGAGTCAAGAGTGTGTGCGTAACAGAAAAAAATGTGTAAATTGTACATTATTCCACCTGAGTATAGTTTAACCGGTGTCGGGAATAGTGTTGACACGTTTTTGTGTGTATGATACGATAACACAATGTGATAAGATAGTGCATGGAAGAATTAAATGTAATGAAATAATATATATAAATGGGGGATGGGGGAGAGCAGCCGAATTGTGTCTGCTACCTCCGGATAGAGGTCCATGTCACCGGACGATTCATCTCTATTACTACTCAGCTGTAAAGAATACTTGTCTAAGGTTTCCTTATGGAGGATGCCCAGGGAATGACAATCGTTTCTATGAATACAAAACTTGCATGGATGTGTGTACAGGGAATGTGACACTAGGTAAAGAATTTATTTTTATTCAAATTTTTTTTGTAGTATCCACCATCCTACAAAAAAGAATTCCCCGTGTCAGAAATTCTGACTCTGAATGTACAAGTCAAGAATAAGGAAATTTTGTTGATATCCCTTCAAGTCTAATGGATAAATTGAACATCTTGGTCATGCAACAATTGAACTAACCATCCTTTTAATACCTCTATAACAAATAGTCATTACTTTGATAGTATACAATTAGCGTAATTTAATCCCTTATTCCATTTAATCTGTTCACCATCATTGATGGTCCTCCATAATACTGTATAATGTAAGATATGACTAGTAAGACAAAATTTTCAGTGACTGAATGACCTTGAACAAAGCATGGATCTGACCTGAGTCTAAACTTTTGGCAGATTGTATTTTCAATGAAGGATTGCGTGTTTGCAATTCGTAAAATGTTCAAAATGTCAACTGCACTTTACCTATCATTATTACATACCGCTTCTTCCTACTCCTTTTACTTTAAGTGTGTTTAAAACTCTAAAGTGTGTGGTACGTACTCAAGAGGGAAAATAAGGGTATAATTTTTTTCACTCGTGATATTATACATTTAATGATTGTTCACTTAAAAATTCGTGAATCGTGATGGAGTACAAAAAAAAGTTTTGTATTATGACAACACGACTTGGATTTCTGTTGAGTGTTTATAAAGATGCCAATTGGGTTCCTTGAAAAGTTGTGATTGCGTAAACTTTTCATTGTGATGGTGATTTTTTGAAGATGACAATAATTATAGTGAGTAAGTAGGGAGGGAGTGCGTGTTGTACAGTGGGAATATAATGAAACTGATCAAAAATGATGATTGTGTAGAAAGTCTCAGTCCTACAACGACGACGACGACAACGGCAATGCCAATCCCAAGTACAGAGATCTCGTATGAGGAAAGATTACGAACTGCACTGGAAACACTCCCGGAAACGCCGTATGTTTTACTGGCGAGTGGAACGGGGAAATCAACCTTCACTTTCGCCTCACCCTCTTCTTTCATACAGATTGGACCGGAAGAAATCACATCATATCAAATCAGGTAACCTTGAATTAAGATCCTCTTGAGTCTATTTGTCTTGCACAAATGTAAATATACAGTCGGCGACATTTTATTTCTGTCAAGATTATAATTATACTGGATATGTAAAAAGGAGACAAGGTCAAATGAATACTTTTGACTGATTTTTCCCTCACCCACCCTCCTTCTCCTTCACCTCCTCTCTCGACATGCTCCAATGAATGACAATTTTGTTGACTCAACAATGTTGAGTTCTGTCATACACTCAACTACAAAAACTGTAAAGTGCATACAATCTCCTTCAGAGCGTATGTGTGTATGTGTGTGCGTGTGTTTGTGTTGAGCATCTACAATTTGCAATTTTGAACATAATGAATGGAAATCTGACATTAATGGTAATTCTATGTCTCACACACAAGAAGTGCACGTGTGTACTGCTCTTGAGTGAATGGTTTTTTGACAAATGTGTGTGTGTGTGTGTTGACAGGAACCGGCGGAGTGTCTCTTTGGAGTTTCGTACTCGACTCCCTCATGCTCTCCTCGTTTACCATGGGATAAAGGATAGACCGACAAAAATGAACAAGTATGAACTTTATGTGATGTTGGATCAGGGACAATTGAATATCAAACATCTTTTTGGTGACTATTCCACGACCGTTGTTGTGGGAAAAGGGTTGAATCGTGACCGTTGGCATCGTGTTGACGTGTTGATTGACCCTCATGACCGGACTATAGTTGCCAGGGTGGATGATGATGAGAATAGAAAGACAATTGATGGTCTCAAGGAACACAAACTTTATGGGGCGGAACATGATGACTTGGAGTCTATCATTTTCATTGGAGGTACGCATTGCTATATGGAGGATTATTTTATGTAGTTCAAATAGGACATTTCCTCATGACCTTTTTTTTTAATATGTAGGGCTCAAGGCTGGTGAGACACATTTGGAGGTGAGTTATGTGGCCAATCCTTTCGTCGGATGTATTCGTAATGTCACAGTGGCCACATCTTCCCTATTGTCCTCACCTCTAAATCCAATTACTCCGTTGATTTCATCCCGGTTCAATAATGTGGATGAGGATTGTGTGGATAAATGTTGGGATGTTCGAGTCCCTTGCAGGTTAGTTAACTGAGAGAAACTCTATTATAAATGAGGGAATGGTTTTTAAAATTTTTAACCAATTTCAGCCGGGACAGTAGATGCATCAATCACTACGACCATGTCGAGTGTGACTGCTTTTCTGCTCGGTTCAAAGGAGACAACTGTAAAGACACAGGTGAGCTTACATACAAAAAAAATAATTTTGAATTATTCCATTATGTAACGATTAAATTATTTTTTTGCTTTCCCCGTAGATATTCCTATTCTAACACTCAGTGGGTACTCTTACGTCACTTTCACTGTCTACGAATGGATGGACAGAGTTCATTCAGATGCAAATCGAATCAGTATGCATTTTAAGGTAATGAGGAAAGCACTAATGGACGTTTTTGTTTGCCAATTATAATGTGCTAAAGGGATTTTTTTAATGGAGTGAAAATTTGTAGACATTTACAGACGAGTCAATTCTTTTTTATGCTGCTGGAGAGATACCATATCACAACCATATTGCTGCGTCCATTCGGAATCATCGGGTTTATGTGGATATTAATTTTGGAGGAGGAGACTCCATGTCATCCCGCGTCGGGGGGATAAGAAATTCCGACATTTTTGTAAGCCCCTTTTCCATCACATAGGCTTTCATTAAATATAACGAATACTCATGGTGTGTAACATTTGGTGGATTCAATAGCAAGTGACTATTGGAAAATCGGTGACGGATGGCCGTTGGCACATCTTGACTGTAGAACACCATGGAAAAAGTTTATCAATAAAGTTGGACCATCATGAAAAACAATTTGAGATCCCTGGAAATAATCATCATTTGTACATTGATCCTGACGTTTATGTGGGTGGTGGAGGTCCCATACTGAAGAACAGAGAAGGTAAATAGTGATTGAACATTAATTATGATTAGAGGGAAAAATTTATATTGTTACAACGTAACGTTTGGTTATAGGTCTCAACTCTTCAAACAATTTTGTTGGGTGTCTGAAAGAAGTTTATTTCAATGAGAAATCAATTTTGTTTGAACTGCGAGAGAAGAAATTTAAGGTAGTCATCGTACAGTCTTTGTGTGTGCATCTTTCACTATTTTCCTTTTAGAAAATGATTGACTGACAAATTTTTCTATGAATGAAATTTAGGCTCATCATCATGGATTGACTCTACCAGTTTTCGGGGAATGTGATCAACTTCAGAATACTGTCCCAATCACAATCCCTTTTGCAGAGTCTGGTTTTAGAATAACAAATCCCAAGTTGGACGAATTAAATTTGCGGTAATGATTTTCAATCGTATGATTCAAGATTATTTCAATATTGGTCCTTTAACTAAGACCGTTTTTTTTAAAAATAGATTTGAGTTCAAGCCTCTGAAAGAATTATTCGGGACTCTTGCATACTCAGACGTGAGGACACTTAAAGGTGAAGGGTTCTGGGAGGTAAGTTCTTTCTTTTAGAAAGTAAAGAAATGTTGGTGCAAAGTTCTCCAAGTTTCCCGACTACTTCTTTTTTGAAAAAAAGCACTGATCATATTTGAAAAGAGGAAAGTGTGGTCGGTGAAAGCACTGGAAGATTTTGTACCCACAATAATCATGACAGAGTTGTTTCAATTTTGAAAAGCTATTATGCATTACTTAAATTATATTAATGTGTCACCTTACCTAGTTGAAAATCGTGAATGACGAAGTACACTTCACATTGCAAGCGGACAAGACAATTGCCAACATTTCAACACCCAAGACATTGGTCTCAAAATTTAATCGTAAAGGATCTGACTGGAATTCGGTACTTCATTTTCACTTCCTTCGTTCTTTCTTCTTTCGAAAATAAATGTGTATTTAAATTACAACAAACTTTTAATTCCTCCAGGTTGAATTGAAATATTCAAACGGTAGCATCCGACTGACAACAGACAAGCTCACCCGGTTTGAAAATTTTGCGGACGTCTTCCAGCTTTCACCCACCATTACTCTGGGGACAAGTGTTCACAGACCAAGCACTGGTAAGTCATTAGAACAATTTCAGACAATGTGGAATTCATGTACAAATGATTTAACGAAAAACCTTTTATTAATAGGTTTCCTCGGTTGTATGCGTCGGATTTTGATTGGAGGAAATTATGTGGATGCCCGAACAGTTGTGGGATCAGAGGATCAAATAGGAGACATAGCACTGGATAATTGTCAATTTGTGAATCCCTGTGAACGTCCCGATGTTTGTGAACATGGAGGGAAATGTGGAGTACAAGGAGGAGAAATTTCTTGTGAATGTGATGGGTCAGGATACATTGGAAAACATTGCCATTTTGGTGCGTCTATCTCTCAGAGAAAATGTTGTTAGAAAATTTGTAGGGAAAAAACTAATCATAAATTTTTATTCTTCTTTAAAGCTGTATTCAAGAGGACCTGCGAAGAGTTGGCCCTTTTGGGTTACACTGAGTCTGGCGTGTACAAAATTGACATTGATGGCAACGGGAATTATCCTCCTTCCCATGTCAAGTGTAAATTTGAGACAGATTTTTCAGGGGAAACTAAAACAATTGTTGAACATAATTTGGCCAATGAGACGGATGTGTGGACACCAAAGGATGATGAGATTGGAGATTTTCGACTGAATGTGACCTACAGAGAGTTCACACCTGAAATGCTCATGTCGTTAGTCAGTCAGTCAGTCCAGTGTCAACAACACATCAAGTATGATTGTTACAAGGCAAAGTTGGCTCTTCATCAGTATTCTTGGTTCCAGTCAGCGGACACCAAGACTAAAAATATTGTCAGTATTGGCGATGCACCTGTCGGCATGTGTCCATGTTCTCAAAGTAAAGATTTTAATTAATTTTAATTACTCATTTTTGGAATTCAACGTTAGCCTTGTAAAGTAGGAAAATTATATTAATTTACTGTTTTTAGCCGGGTCCTGTGCTGGTGCAGAGCATTGCAATTGCGACTCCATGGATAGTCGATGGTTAAGTGACGAGGGATTTTTTTCCGTACCTGAACGTAAGCCTATCCAAGATCTCTCTTGTCTATTAATTTCTCATGAACATTCATGATTAATGTTTCTGTTTTTATTTCCGGACCAATCATAGGCTTGGGAATTACTCAAATGTAAATATTCTCTCACATTTAAATCCAATGAAAAAATAACTGGAGCTAGGAATTTTACTGATAAATCTGTTTTTTAATTCTAGGTATTTTATGGTGCCTCAAGATCTTCCTAGTGATGCGGCAGCCCGAATAACACTTGGACCCTTAGAATGTGTCGAAGCCAGTATGAACAAAAAGATACGATAATAATGTACTGTACAAATGAAAATTGGAAATGAAATATAAAATGTATGTATGTCATTTTTAGACACACAAAGATATGTGGTGACCTTCAAAACTTTTGGTTCCTACTTGGAGGCTCCAGGTTGGAAGTCTGGTGATCTCGCATTCAGTTTTAGAACCACTCGCTCTTCTGCAATTCTACTTTATCAACCACTTCTCCACTCTCAGGACAATTCCTTCTCCGTCTACCTGACAAATGGTAAAGTTTGAAAATTATATTTGATTAGTCATACACTTTCATGGTTTGGTCTCATGATTTTCTACTGTTTATTTGGATACAGATCATGAGTTAGTATTCCGATTCGTACTCAACGGCGGAGCCCCACAAAGTGTCACTGGTGAGTGTATTAGTTAATTAGAAACAATACAAATTAAAACGATTTGACTTAGATTAAAGTGTAATTTTGTTTGGCTTGTCTCAGTTCGGTCTCAACGAGCTTTATCTGGAGGTGACTGGCAACAAGTATGGATTGATTACGATCTCCACCAAGGTGACTATAGTGTACTGTTTTCTCCACTTTCTCCATTACAAAAGTTATTAATGTCTGTTTGTACATTTATCCCCTCAAGTGCGCTTCCAGATTAATCGTGAACATCAAATGATAAGGTTTGTTACATTTCATTTCCTTTGACCAATTTAAATTGGTCAGAAGTAGATGAATGTAAGTAGAGAAAAAATTTTCTCTACTTACATATAGTTTGGAATTGAATATGCGAATGATTTTCAATTTTATTCTTAATCTTTTCCCCTAGTTTGCCCGATGGACAACAATTTGGACCCTTTGAAGGGACAATGTATATTGCCGGAGCTCCAGCGTAAGACCAAATTACACAATATCATTTCTACTGCATTTGTTAGAATTGAGAGATCTTATAAGAGAATAATATTTTTCTCAGGAAACATTTGGAAGAAAATCTAGAGACTGAAATTCAGGATGGATTAATTGGTTGCTTCCGAGGACTCGTCATGAATGGACAAGTTCTTGATTTGTACTCCTACATGAAATTTCACAAGGCTGACATTGTCAAAGATTGTTCTCCATCATGTGGTACGCATTAAAACCTACTTTACGAGTTGCACTCAATCTTAATTGCTTTACGTTTACTAAAGAATCTATTTTGTTGTTTCTTTTCAGATCCAAATCCTTGCAAGAATAAAGCAATGTGTCAAGAAAATTGGGGTTCCTTTACATGTCAATGTCAAAATCCTTACTCTCAGTCAGGACAATTTTGTGAACATGGTGAGTGTTTCTCTCTTTCCATCCAAACTTTACGACTGTAGGATGAAACTAATGCTTTCTCTTTTTCTCAATTGTAGACATTAACGAGGATGGCTTGACATTCTTGTCTCAAAGCAGCTACATCAAAAAAGCTTTAAAGACAGTAGAACAGAATCCAATAAAACATATACTCTCATCAAATATTTACTTGAACCTCCGAACATACGACAAGGAAGCCTTGGTCCTGTACGCCAATGACAATTTGAATAACTTTGTCCAGCTACACATAGAAGAAGGGGAAAAGATGGTATTTACTTGGAATTCAGGACCACTCATCCAATTCCTGACTGTGGCGCCCCGGAAAAGATTAAATCGTGGTGAGTCCATCCAAGTGGCAGTGCAACGGAATGCCACCCACACAACTCTCTACGTTAATGATGAACGGGCAACCTTACCACTCCCTGTCAATCTCCTCACGGAGTATGAGGAGAAACCATTCATTAATCCTGAATTGGAATTATTCAGTCCTCCTCGGCCTTATGCACCTGTCAGGCAAGAATCCATAGTCACCTTTGCCCTTTTCATTTCTGGGTAGAATAAAATCTAATTTAATTGTATCCATCTATAGTTACTATTATCAACTCTTCCTGGCTGGTTATGACAACTCAGCGTTGAAACATGCCAGCAATAACACTCACATTCCTGGCCTTCTTGGGTGTCTTCGGGGTTTGTTTTCACCTTATTTTAAATTATTGTATAACTTTCTCCTTGTAAATTCGTCAACTTGTTTTGAACTGTTCTTTGTTGTCATTTGAATTGTAGGTTTAAAGATTGGTCAAGAGCGAATTATTCTGCACAAATTTGCAAACTCTAATGGTAATTTAAACGAAGTATTAGCAAACTCTGCAAAAGAAAATTGAATGAAAGTGAAAGTAACCAATTGATGTTTTGTATAATAGATGTTTTGGAGGGCTGTAAAATGGTTTGTGACTCCAAGCCGTGTAGCAATGGAGGTACAACATTGTAACGACTGTTTTTTAACCTGTTTAGCCAGTTTATTGACCAGTGATTAATTTGAATTATTTAATTAAGTCTCACTATTAAATTAATATTTTCATTGCAGGGATGTGCATAGAAGACTTTCAAGAGCGAGTCTCTGGAAAACCCTTGGAAACTCGGAAACCTTATTCGTGTGACTGTACCTACACTTCGTATTATGGGAAAAAATGTGACGAAGGTAAAGAAATATAATCTATTAATGTGTAGGTACACACGAAGACAAGAATTGGTGAAATTTAATTCGGAATGAATATGTAGAGATCGGTGCCAGCTTTCAAGGAGACTCGTTCATTAGAAGAAGATTCAAACTTCCATTTGGAGATGTGGATCAAATTGGAGCACACTTTGGATTTTCAACGACAAGTGATTCTTACGCTGAGGAACACACAGTCCTCCTCACAGTTCAAATACCCGAAAGAAAATACTCGCTCCTTTTTGCCATCACGAAAGCAGGTCATTTCTTGCTCAGAGAGAACCGAGAAGGGAAAGGGATATATGGGACAACTGTTCAATATCAAAACTTTGTCGATGGCTCTCGGCACTCTGTCTATTTTAGTCGAGAGAGAGATGAAACTCTACTGATAGTAGATCAAGAGGAAATTGCCATTTGTAATTTTTTTCTGCTTTATTTTGCACATTGTATAGAAAATTTATATATTTTTAATCTGTTTGAGGAAACCTTTTTTAAAAATTTTTTTCAGTGAAAAATAGTACGGACAATACAGAAATTTTCCAGTCAGTCGGTTTAGTGGGACAAGAGTCAAATCATTTTATTGGAGAAGTTTTCATTGGAGGTGTGAATGAGGCTGTGCCATACTTGAAGACCTTCCAACGGTTCAAAGGATGCATGTCAAGTAAGTGTCCAGAGCAACAACTTTCACCACACCTCTCCCGTTTCTATTTTAAGTTTTTAGCTGGTGAAAGCAATATGTACATCATGGTTATCTGTTTTCAGATGTCTACGTCCAAGTAGAAAATGGTGAACTACGTCCAGTAGAAGAGTACATGGGTTTTGCTAAAAAAGAACCTGATCTAGTTTTGGACGTGGAGAAAGTTGAAGGAATTAAATTGGGAAGTTGTGCTGCATTCTCTAGCTTTTCTCGTAAGTGTTAATATTTAAAACTATGAATTTCTTTCGCAATACAGAATTTTAAAAAAATGATTTAATTTTTTTTAATTCAAAGTCTTTCCAGCCCCGTCAAGTGGAGCAGTGGCTGATGTACTGTTACCTGTAAGCTTTCACCCATGTTTCCTACTCTTGTCTCAACAACACGAATAAAACAAACCTTAATTAATTCTCATTTAATTTAACTGTTGCAGCAAGGAGGATCAGACTGGCGAACAACCCTACCAGAGAAAATCCCTATAAATTTACGTGTGACTGAAGAAGTTAAATCAGCAACAATATCATTCAACAGTAAGCAAAAAAAATTCATCTTTCTCCAAATTATTTTATTAAAAATGGAAATTTGACAATAATTTTTCTTGAAATAGCACTGGCCATAATCTTCGCTGTTTTCCTTGGCGTCATCATTGTATTCATGATATGTTATCTGTACCGTTTGAACAAACGTTACAAGCAAAGAATCCTAGATGATGATGATGATGATGATTTGTACCCATACCGAACTCCGGCAGTTCGATACCAAGAGAATAATGGGAATTCCCAGTACACGGGTTACAATCGACATAATCCAGATAAAGTTGTTCTGCTTAATTCTGATCGCTCAAGTTTTAATTCCGGTCCTCCCCGCTCCATTTTAAATAATTCCAGATTAAGTAATGTGGAGGCAGCAAATGCAAAAGTACAGTAAAATTTACTACTAATACCTATCAATACAATATTATTATACATATATATATCTAAAATTATCGAGTAGTTTGACACAAATACCGATACACATTATGACACATGATTTTTGAGTGTACATGTCAAGTGGTCACTACGTTCTTGTTAAGAAATTAGTGTTTTGTAATGTACAATTTGAATGTAATTTGGTGAAATGAATGAAAAACGAATGAACTCCATAGGAGGAGGACGAGCTTGAAAACGAGATTGATGATGAGAATGCAAGTAGTGACACGACTTCAGAGAATGCTTCAGAACGTAGCTCTGCATCTTCCTTGAATCAAACACAACACCTTGATGATAAGGTATTTTTCAGTTTTTGTGAAATTCCCACAGCATCCACTAGTGAAGTGGAAGTTTACCCACAACCAAAGTTATATTAATATATATCATCCTTTTCATAAATTATCAGTTACTGTAGGAGAGTGTGGAATAATTTTCAATGTTTTAGTGGAGACAGTTTAGTCAGTTTGTAATATTTAGAGTTGAGTTGTTACCACATCCACACATTGTACAGCCCAACCAACCATAACACACTTCTATTTCCTTCACTATTACTCTACAAATAGGCACATGTAAAATATATTTACACTTCCTCTCTCTCTTCTCTCGGGAGCTTTCATTTTGATGGGTTTTCCATGCAAAATATATTTCAATACATAAGTATTTAGACTCTCCCTTATTAAGTATACAGGTCCATAATTTTTTACATTTTCATTTACCATGGCACCGCCGGCTGAAATAGCTTTTTTCGGACTTGTCGGGGTCCAACTAGACTAAAAACCCCGAAGACATCTCCTG
>WJFB01002993.1:3831-15409 GCA_009870185.1 Pygmarrhopalites habei
TTATATTAGAAATTCGTGCTCAGTTGGCTACAGCAAAACATAGACAACTATCAGAAAGGGATATTGTCATTCAGTCTGTACTGGTTAGTGTGATTTTTAAAAAAAATCAATTTAGTCCGACTAATTTCTCAGTTCCTTTTAAGATGATTTGATAGAAGGAGATGATGAACAGTGAACAGTTAAAAACAACGAATAATTTTGTGTTTTATGATAGTCACGCGTTTCAGATAAAGAGGCTGAAGTTCAGGATGTCCTTCGAAATTACCGAAATCTACAGCTGGAAACGAGTAATCAAGGATCAACCATGGATCGTCATATGACTGTATGTTAGATAGGATTAAAATTATTATTCTCTTTTATGATCTATGCAAGAAAATATTTTTTTATTCATTATTTTAAACAGGAAAAAATGCGACAACTTATGGAGGATTGGGAATTCGTATTAAGCCAGGAAAGAGGTATGCAATTATCATTAATAATGTTTACATTTAAAACCAACATTATTAATAATAAAATTCGAAAATTATTCATTATTTATTAAGTTTATCAACACCAAGAGTGAGGGAAAGATGCGTCAAGAATTATTTTTTAAATTTATTTTTATTTTGAGAACCCAACTCTGGTCGGGCACAAGCCCATGGAGCTAAAATATATTGTGTCAAGAATTATGAATACATTAACGCCATTTGAAGCTTAATACGAAGGATTTGGTTTAAGATAGATGTAGGTAGAAATAATTTCCTTCAAATAGAGAGATCAAAGTGTTTGAAAAGTGAGATTTCTCTCAGAAAAGTTCTCTGAGTCGTTGTATGACAAATATTTCTTGGTGGTTTGACTTTACTTTGTAAAAAAGATGTGTTGTATAGATGTACTACACGTAGATGTAACTACTTGATAGAAATGTCAAGGTACAAGAGTTGACTACAGTCAAAAGTTGAGAAAAAGAAGAAGGGGATGTTGTTGAACACAAAGTGTAAGGTGCAACACCTCAGAAAGTAATAGCATTAATATACAAAGGACGCCGGCAGTCTGAATGCTGTAACCTAAAGGGATAATATCAGTGTATACATATACACTCTAGGAGGAGGACGAGGGAGACTCTCTCTCTCTCTCCGGTGAATTGCCGACCGTGTGGTCGCAACTTGTTCCATGCTTGCATGCTTAGGAACAATCTGTGTACATATGAGTGAGATAGTATCGATCCGGGGGAGATCGATAGAAAAGAAGTTGCCATCAGAAACGCTGTATGTACATTGTTTGCTGCTCGTAGGTTCGCGACGTGCCTCATTCACAAAACTTGCAAATGTTTCACCTGACCGTTTGCAGGAAGAGTCCTCCAAAGATCCACCGCATCAAAAGGAAAAACTCGAGGAAGTCAAGTCAAATTCACAAGTTGACAACCATGAGGACCTGGAATCTGTTTTGAATCAACGTGTTGACGAGGTTACGAGATTAAATACACGTCAAAAATCTGTGTGTGTATGTGTGAAGTTGTCGTGGTCGTCGTAGTGCACACAGTTGTTGTAGAAGTCTTGCGGGAGTGTTTTTTTTTTTATTATATAGCAATATTATTGCGCCGACGACGACTACGAACGCTGTACATAAAATAGTACTACTACCTTTTCATGTCTCGTACTACTCCTCTTATCACAACAACTTGTCTCAGTCTGTGTCTGTCTGAGTGTGTGTGTGTGTGTGTCAATATTGATTCGAGTTGTAATGTTTGATTGCTTGTTAGATTTCTTACATAATGAGATAAAATTAATGAACGGTATTTAGTAATAATTACCCCTCATTTCATGTCAACAGTTATCCAGCACAATGACGTTGAGTTTGAAACAACTCAAGCAGCAGTCTGTGACTGTGGGAGATCCGGATCAGTGCCGGTACATTTTGGAAAAACAGAAGGTAATAATAACTTGCAATGTATGAAAATTGTGAAATGTCATAGTTCGTTCAAAACTTTTACTTGACATCTCATAATGACATGTCACATATTTATATGCATTGAAAAAATTGAATAATTTTATTTAAATATGTTTTATATCATGATTTTTTTATTGACAACAACAGAATGTCCAGAGTGAGTTGGAGTTGAAACGACCACAACTCGATGAACTACTAATGACAGCTGAGAACTTGAAATGTAACTTGAATTTTTTTTTCTTATGGACTTTATTTAATACATTGTATGTTTCGTAGTTGTTGGTGGAAGTTTAATATTTATTTTTTTGTTGGGCAATTTTCAGCACAGGAAAATCGAACACAGCTTTATGCTAAATGTAAGGATTTGGTGTTTCCTGTAATTTACAATGACCTTTGAAACTCATCGAATGAACTCCTCACCCATTTCACCCTATTATTAATATTGATGTGTGTATCCCCTTTTTTGTAGTGATAGAGTGTAGTCTAGTGGTAGTCTAGTCACACTTTAAGTGTATTGACCGAGGAAACAAATTTTGTTTTCCTCTGTACTACTTGTTATGTAGTATTCGTGTGTAAAATGACGTTCTCTTTTTTGTACTTTGTCGTCAGTCATTATTTTCAAACATTAAACTGAATTTCGTGTCTGTCAATCTTTTTTAAAATGCTGTTTCTTTCTATTGATAATCTAAATTTGAAATGTTATATGATGGAAATAAGCCTTTTAATCAGTCTGAATTCAAAAAAATTTTTTAGTAACTCGACTGATGGACCACTGGCAAGAAACAAACCAAGGTCTGTTCCTCTTTTCTCTCTTTTTAGTTTTTATGTAATGATTATCACATTTCTGATACCTTTTTTTACTGACAGGACACACATTTTTTTTACTTTACCTTAACCTTCTGAATACTTATTTATTTTACAGCTGTCTCTGGTCGTATGAGTGTACTCACGGAGTGTCTTCACGGTATTAATTTTTTTTAAATTGCAAATTTTTTTTGTGCATTATTTAATGATAATTAAATGATCTAAATCAAATTGATACGAATGTCACAAAAAGTGTTCATGTAAATATTTATTTAATTTTTTTTCACCCAGATTCAATTAATTGGACAAGGCAATTGGAACATATCAGAGTAAGTATAAATCAAAATAATAATTCTGAATGGTTAATTCGTTTGAAAAAGCAGATGATAATTTTATGACACCATTAATTAATTTATTGCATGATTTACTGTGACTACTACAGAGTCAGGCCTAAACTGATAGACATATTTGTATGTCTCTGGATTATATTATGTTGTCCTCTAAATTGAAATTGACTGGTTAATTTCTTGCATTAACTTGTCATAATGTTGAGGCTGATTTGCCTAATCTGAAATAGTCATTAAAAGTCTGAAAGTAATCCTGAAGGAAGAAATTGTGCATTACATTTAGAGATATTTCATATTCCTATATCAAATTTTCTGTCTACATAGACTGTATATTTGAAATCATTTATGATATACATTATACAATATATACGGAATAATCATTTCTGTTTTTTGTGTTTCTTCCCTCTTCACAGTCCCTAGCCAACAAACCAGAATTGGAAAACCCCGTTGAAAATCTGGAGCCATACTTAGCCAAATTATCAGATTTCTTATCATTAACGAGCAACCTAATTGTGAAGTACAGCAGTGAAGATACGACAAAATTGAATGCAGCAATCCTGGAACTCCAGCTTGCCCGGGTACAATGGAAGTTAGCAAGAGCAGAAAAAGCATCCGCTATAAGCCATGAAATTTTCCAGGTTAGAAAAGAAAAAACAAACAAGTTAGCTGCCAAGTTTCTTTTATCGCCTCCTCTTCCTGTCCTATTGGCACTGGTATTTTAATGCTGATGTTTGGTTCCTCTGCGGATTCCATTCCATATTCTAACCTCATCCTGTTGTGTGCATACATAGTAGGAGGAGTATGTGGTGAAGAGTTAAGAGTTGAGATGTGTGTGTGCTAAACTTACAATCTTATCAGTATCAGCATCAACATACAGTGGTAGTAGTTTTGTATGAGTGAGCACACACGAGGATGAGGAGAGAGGGAGAAGAGTAGAAAGGATCAGTGGAGATGAAGTAGAGAATTTGAAATAGGAAGAGGAAGTAGTAAGGAAAGCAATGAAGAGTAAAAATAAAATCATACACAGAGAGAGGGTGGTTCAAGGTAAAAGGTGTCTGTCTGTCTATGCGGAGTTATAATTCGAAACAACTTTACATGGAATAGTCACTCTCTGTTGTGTGTGTATGTGTGTGTGTTACTAATGTGTAATAGGAAGGAAGGAAGGAACGTGAGTTAAAGTTGAACTTGAACCCCACAACCCATAAGGCACAATGGCATGGCATGCCTTGCTGGGTCTGCAGAGTATACATAATATATTTCTGTATAGACAGACGGGCCAGTTATTCCTTCTTTTGAATAGACAGTCCAGAGTTGTTGTTACTATAATGTTGTATGCATGGAAGGTTCATGTACTCTCTCTCGGTTGTACATCAGGGGGTTGGCCAAAGCTTAAGAGCCTCTCTCATCTTCTCACTGTGTATGTCTGTCTCTCATCTCATACATATTTTGTACAGAGACAGTCTACGTACATGATTACCATCCTCTTTTTGAATGTAGTAAAAGCTCACTTTTGAGTGTTGAGTGTGTTGGTTTGTAGTCTCTCTCGCTCATATGTACATGTTGTCAATGTTTTCATCCCTTCACCACGCCCAAGTAGAAAACAATACATGTGCGTGCACAAACAGGAACATAAGTTGTGTGTGTGTCAAAGTATATATATATCTTTTACATCTGCTGCATTCCAATTCAAATTCAAATTTCAAATCTAATTCCGAAAACCTCATCCTCATCTGAAAATGGAATGAAAGTGATTGGAGGGGATTGTGGGTGCTTATTTGTCGTCCTCATCTCGTCATCATCGTGTGCCTTGCCTATTATTGTGTGTGTGTGAGTGTGTGAAGAATAAGATCAAAAGTTAGGGAGTACAAGCCTTTTACAATTATTTGTCTTGGGTTGATTGTCTGTGTTAGTTAGCGGCGAGTGAGGGAAGGAGGGAAAGTAAACAAGTAAATAATTGTACATACAAGGGTAGATTTTTTTCTGTGCTATCAACGTCGTCTTCGATTTATCGAAATTAATATTTTTTAAAAATAAATTTTTTGTACACGAGTATACAGAGTTATATTTCCATTAATGTAAATATATTGACGTGGGTGTGTAGTAGAAACAATGCAAATGATATTAGTGGAAGAGTCATTGAAGGATATTTTATTAAAAGATTTGTATTGCATGAATTTCAAGTCAGTTGTGGAGGAGGACCAAGGAAATTTTACTATAATTGATATTGTAGGGACATTGAAGGGAGTAGAAGAGGTAGAAGAGGAGGTGGTAGACACGACAGATTTTTATAATAACAGTATTGTAAATATTAGAAATCAAAGATCATCATAGATAGTTCAGGTTCAGAGTTCTCTACTATTCCTTCCCAGCGAATCCCACAATCCCTGTATGACTACAATCGAGGTTTTGGTGGCAAGTCAATTTACTATGAGGCAAATTTACTTCTGGTAACAAGACAGATATATTTGAGTGTACTCAATTTTAAATGTGTTCAACCATCGTATGACGACAGTGGTGTTGTTGGTGTTGATGTTGAGGAAGGTGAAGGATGTGAATCGGAAAATGATGGTGATGATGAGGAGGAGGATGAGACGAGTCGGGAGGAAAAGAAGAGTCGGCGAAGAAGTAAAGCTAGTGTGTTCAGAGAGATTTTAGTTAGGATCTATAGTGTACTTGTTCGAATACAAAAGGTTTTTCTTTTTGATACTTTTGTACCCCAACATTTTTTTTGTTGTAGTGACATTTTTTATTTGGAATTTATTTTGTTTGTGTGCGTAAGGAAGAGAGAAGGAAAATTTTCATTTTGTCCATGGTCGATAAATACACACACTAACTTGTTTTCATTTCATTTGATTATAATTTAGGATTTAGAGGGCGAATTGACGAGCATGGAGTTACAACGGTGAGTAGAAGACGTTATGAAATGAAAATTATCTTGCCTCACATTGCCAACAGAATGTTTACATCGTAGTCTTTTTGTGTGGAGGAAATGCAAGTGTATGGGTGAATGGGAGTGTGAAGGGAATGCTATTTATGTTAGTACTATTAAGAGGGTACAATAAATTTATTGTTATTGGATGTATGTGTTTGTGTGGATAGAACGACAAGTGACGACATTAAGCATCGGTGGAATTCACTCAGGAATAGAGTTATTGCTATTAGGTGAGTTTTAAAAGTGTCCCATAATGTTATTTTTATTGTCTCATGTGTTTTATTTGGGTATTTTTATTTCGATCACGGTTACTGCTCACTAAACAAAAAATTTGATGTCCCATCACTTTTCTCCTGCAGATCAAAGGTGAGCACAGTCATTGGCCATCACCTACCACAATCGTACAAATCAGTTGACACTTCCATCGCCAATCAATTTGCCCTCCGCGAATTGACAGAGTGGGTTATACGAAAAGAAGCACAACTTCCAATTACCAATCCGAAAGGTTAGTACACTTACTTTGAGTAGTTTAAATTGAGTGAGTGTGAATCAAGGATTTTATTACGACCATGTGGTGACCGATCATGGCTGATGAATTTACTTTATTTTTGAATCACATTAGATGATATTGAGAGGCAAATAAACACGCTCGAGAACTTCCTAGAGGAAATTGAACTGAAGAGACCTATTATTGAGTCTGCTATAAGACAGCAACAATATGGTAAAGCACTTTGAAATGGTGTACTAATTATAACATACTCATATAAGCGAAAAATGAATTACAACAACTTGTTTATTCTTGTTTCAGGTCCAAAATCCGATGACAAGGAGCAACAGCAAGCACAAGCGAGAGAAGTGGAACGGTTGGATGAAAATTGGAATATACTTCTGTCGAAGGCAAATCATCTCCTTGTGACACTCCAGGATTCTCTTCATGTAATTTTGAGAGTTAATTCTCTCAATTAAGATTCGTTATCACCGCTATATCTCGTTTTGATGTATGGTGGCGATAAATGTTTCACTAATTTATTTCCCGTTTAATCTTGTGTTTATTTCTTGCAGAGGCAAAAACGATGGAATGAAGAATTAGACGATTGTAGTGCGAGGTATTTAAATTGTTGTATTTAGTCATAGTTACTTAAATTATATCTCTAATTTATTAAGTGGTACTTAAATTTCATTCTGGTCTTCCTTTAAACAGATTGGCTTCAGCTGAAGCTATTAAGGTATATACATTTTTTTTGTTAAAAATTTTAATTAATTGAATTCAGATTCTTACTCAATTTTAATAAAAATAATTTCTTTTAAAAAAACAAATTTAGTCACGATGGCCAACAATTTCTGGTAATTTACTATACTCAGGCGATTTAGTTTTATATTTTCATTTTAATGTGCATGAAACATTCCCGATCACATAATAATTAATAGTAATGCTGTTTTACCTACGTATTGAAGCTGCTGCCGACAAATCCACGATTCTGGATCAACTTAAGGTAAAAAGATTTACAATTGTCGGTTCAGTTTGTATATTACAGACAGATGTTTTACTGTTGACAGAAGAGTCGTCGAGAGGTTGTGAAAACAATTTGTCATTTTTCATTAGTGCGGTGTTGAAGTGCTGCCAAATATTTGCCTTTTTAATAGAATGCCAATTACATGCTTTAAAGGTACTTTTAAAATACTTACATTTTTTTTTGAAAATTAACTTTTAGACATTCCGAGAACACATGTCCACTACAAATAAGGCAATTCAGGACTTGAACAATCATTTCAAAGCATTAGAGTTACCAAAGGAGCCGCAGCGACTTAGTAATAATATTTCTGAATTTATCTATAGAGTAGCCTACATATTTACATTAATTTCCAGGTCAATTGTTTTTTTACAAAAATTTATTTTGTCACCCTTTCTTAGATGACCTCATCTCCAGACTACAACTTTTACTTCAAGACTCTCCAGTACCCCTTCTTCAAGCAGATTACATTTCATGGCCATGGGAAAAATTACATACTCACAATGGAGTTCCTTATTATGTTTGTCACTCCAGCTGTGAGACTCAGTGGGACCATCCTTCAATGACTCAACTTCTCGCCCAGTTAACAGACCTCAACATAATTCGCTTCTCCGCCTATCGAACTGCACTCAAGTTGAGAGCCATTCAGAAACATATTCAACTCGACAGAATTAGTTTGACAAAGCTCATGTCCACATTTGAGACGTTGGGGTTACGTGGAACAAATGACAGACTATTGGATGTCCAGGACATGACATTTACTATTCAGATGCTACATATGAACACGGAATCTTGCTCGTACATTACTGACATGACAGTCAACTGGGTTCTCAATGTGTACGATGAAAGGAGAACGGGAAGTGTTCGTAATCTTAGCTTTAAAACAGGATTGGTCCTTCTCTGCAAGGTAAAATAATATATTAAATACATTATATTTAAAAAAATATGTGACAATGTGTAACGGAAAAGTTATATACATGTACTTGACAATTTTTTTTCTGAACAATAGGGATCTATGGAGGACAAGTTCAAATGTAACCTAACTAACAATATAATAAAAGAAATTAGTAGTTTATTACAGTTGTTGTGCTTGAAATTCTATATGGGTTTTAAAATATTTCGTCATTCTTTAGACTTATTCCACTTGGTTGCTGATGTGAATAAAACTGTGGATCAGAGAAAGTTAGGTTTGTTGTTGCACGACTGCATGCAGGTATGATCGAATTGATTTTCTTTGTTAATAATGCATTGATTTATGCTAACGACTTGAAAATATATAAAATTTTTTCTTCCTTAAATTTCATTAAAAGCTTTTGAGGGTGCTCGGTGAAGTGGCCGCTTTTGGAGGAAGCAATATCGAACCTTCGGTTCGTTCTTGTTTTGATCGTTGTGGACCCAATGAAAACTTGAGGATGCAACAATTCATTGGTATATGGTTGAAAAAACTTGTTTGCTTGAAAATTTACAAAAAAGGTAATACATTGTTATTGTCATACATTTTCTTAAATAACAGAATGGACAAAGCAAGAACCACAGTCACTAGTATGGCTTCCGGTCCTTCATCGTGTTGCGTGCAGTGAAGGTAAGGCTTAAAAACTCTAATATGCTTCTGAAGACATACTTAGATAAGTAATGTATGGAATAATGCAACACAATTGATATTGAGAATGATTTTTTTTCAAAGGTCAAGCACATAATGCTAAATGCAATGTGTGCAAGGTTGTTCCCATTGTTGGATTAAGGTGAGAGACAATGGTAGATTTTTGTAGTCTAGTCAGCAATTCATTGCTAAATTGTCGTCTGATTCGTTTAATATTTGTTTTAATGTGAATTTTATTTCATCTTTCCCTCACAGATACCGGTGTTTGAAATGCTTTAACTTTGACAGTAAGTTATTTTTTCTTTCAATAACATGATGTCTGCCCGTTAATAAGAAATTGATTTAGTAAAATTTTAGCTAAAACGACGTCAACATTAACTATGGTAAATATTTTGTTTTTTTAGTGTGTCAGAAATGTTTCTTCAGTGGGAAAAAGTCAAAATCTCACAAACTTAACCATCCCATGCAAGAATATTGTATCGAGTCAACGAGTGGAGAAGATGTTCGTGACTTTACAAAAGCATTAAGAAACCGTTTCAAATCTAAAAGGAGGTTGGAAAAATCCAGAAAATTGGGATACTTACCAGTTAATTCCTTGTTGGAAGGAGACACGTTCGAGAGTCCTTCTCGTAATTTTTTAAACCAAAAAATACTGTACATACGGTGTATTTATGATTTACAATAGACACAAATAAGTCAAAATACAAACAAGATATTAATATGAAGCATTGTTGGTATTTGAAACTTATAGACAGCCCACAGCATTCACTAAGTCCGGAACTATCCAGTCATCGGCTCATCGACAACTTGAGCCAAAGACAGAATATTCCTGAGACGGAGATTATGAATAATAACCGGGCCCTGCATTTACACCAACAAACTCCAGGTACTAAACAACACCGAGAAAAATATGATTTTATAATTTTGACAAGTAAATGTCTTTCACTATTTTCTAATACGTTTGTCTTTTAAATTCCAGAATCTGATGACGAGCATACCTTAATTTCTCTGTACTGGTAAGTGAGAAATTACAAATTGTAATTAAGATGACTGAGAATGTATATCTCAACTTTTTCTCTCATTTTTCTCCAAAACATAGCCAATCCCTTTCAAAACCATCAACACAAATTCCCAAGTCCCCCATCCAAGTCTTAAGTTCAATCGATGCGGATCATTCAATACAGTTAGAGGTAACTCTTGAGAATATTGCTATGGCCTAAATTGTCTCCATAATTACTCTGTTCTGGTTTAACAGCCTAAAAATTAATCATTTGATTAAATTTTCTTGTGTTTTCAGTCGGTAATTCGAAGCCTTGAAGCCGAAAATATTAACCTTCAACAGGAGTAATTTTTTCAAAAAATTCCAATAATCTTTGTACTGCGATCGTTTCACTGGTCCAGAATTTATTTCCATTAAAAACTAATATAATTTTTGTGCTTATGAAATTACAGGCTTTCCTCACTTGTTAAAAAGGCAACAAATTCAGCGACCGGGGGCAATATCATTAATAATATAGAAAATAACAATATTCTGGTAAGTGATTAAGACTTCGCTTTGTGAACACAAATTGAAAGGAGAGGTTATTTTATTAGTGACTGTTTTTTATTTCATCAATTAGAATGAGGCTAGACTCTTACGAGCTCATAAGGGTCGACTTGAGGCAAGAATGCAGATCTTGGAGGATCACAATCGTCAGTTAGAGGGACAACTTAATCGGTGAGTGTATTAAAATGTTAATCTACACAAAATTGTCACTTTAAGTGGGGAGAAATTTATCTAAAATTAAATCCCATTTACAGACTAAGACAATTGTTGGACGAACCAAATAAAACCGAAAATCGAACAGGGACGTTGCAGAGTAAGGCAGTTGTAGCTTCAGAATTGGACATAAATTCACCAAATAATTACAAATTTCAACTTAGTGGTAAGTAGAAATTAAGTTTGAAATGGTACAAATTAGCTTTTGTGAATGGATCATTTAATTGGTATGTGTTTTTTCTATAAATAGAACAAAAAAATGCATCTCAATATCCTTTATATCATCAACATGGCGCCTCGCCTCCTCCTTCTTCCGAACCAAAGAAATTGCATTCTGACGACACTGAAGAAATTATACAAAGAAGTTCACCCCCGACATATCCCAAACCCTCAAATGTTGTTGGCCCACCTCAGCAACTCTCCTCTCACCAACCTCCTCATCAAGCCGTAGAAGATTTATTAAGTAGAGCGTAAGTTCTCTAAAATTTGCAAATTCATTTCTATATATTATAATACGCAGTTTGTTGAAAAGTTAAATATTAATTTCTGACTCTTATTTCTACCCGTAGGAACGAAGTTGGACGAACGGTTGGAGATTTAGTTAATAAACTGACGGAAGATTAAATTCTAGTTGATAGTTGTACAAGAATCTTGTGAAAGAAATTGCGTAGGAAATTGAACGTATCAAAAAAACTGAAA
>WJFB01002994.1:0-15405 GCA_009870185.1 Pygmarrhopalites habei
CACCCCCCGACCCCCTCCATGCGTGACTACTTTTGTGAACGACCCCTTATTTCATACATCAACCCGGAACTCTCTGTTTAAGTTATGTGTACGTCATCATCCTACTTAAGGATAAAAGTCATGGCTTGTCATGAGATTCTTGAAATCCGAACTGGTAGAGTAAATTACTGAATCAGTTTAACTGATTCAGTTTTATTGAACAATTCCTCAATCCTCCATAAAATTAACGAGTCATCGTAATTTCCAATATGATATCCATTTCCCAATGGAATACACGAGTTCACATTCCACCCACAAATCTACATTCATTCTATGTAACAAGGCAGAACCTTTGTTCTTAAGAGAAAGGCTGAAGGAACTCAGAATCAGGGCTCAATTAAAAATATACTATTGCATTTACAGAAGAGGAGACGACCGTAATGGAATAAGCAAAAGATTTATCTGGTTATCATTCTTCCTGTCTCCCTCCCATCCAGGCTGGACACCCACATTAAAAGAATACTCAACACACTCATTTTCTCTTCATTCCATTTGTGTGGTCTGAGTTGGAAGCAACAAGAATTTGTTCTGGATCAAGATCTACTTTCCACAGGATTTACAAATTTCAATTATTTTCCATTGACCTTCCTGTCAAAGAAATATCGAAGAATGATCAAAATGTTTCATGAAAAGTTGGATTTTACCTCTTTAAAAGGAGACAAGTGAATGAGATTGGTCTTAGGACCAGTCATGAACTAATTTCTTTTGTTGCGAATGACCTTAGAGTCCTGCCCACCACCACCTTCGACCAATCGGGTCAAAGTGAGTGCGTACAAGCAATGCCTTATTTGTACGGATAAGAAAAGACATTTCATTGTCAACATCAAGAACATGGAGAGTCAGTGTGATGACTACGTCCTGAATGACCCCGACTTGATCTCTGTGTCAGACAAGGAAAAATGTGAGATCCTCAAAGGACCTCGACAGGAAATTGATGGGAGACATGGAAGTCGAGGGGCAAAAGCTCCTAGAGAGAGGAGAGTGTCAGCCTGAGCACAACTACAATGGAATCTCAATTTCGATGAGGGGAAATGGCAGAAATGAAGTTTAAGGAAGAGACACTCTCCGAGAGTGGAATGGAACCACATTTATTTTTCATATTTTTAAAAAATAATTTTACTAGTGTTTAAGGTCTTTCATGTGTATACATAAATGAAGAGTGAAGATCATACTTGAGAATTCATTGCATCTTTTAATTATGTTAATAAAGAATTTTCTCATCAATGCAAATACAACTCATTTGGAAGATGAAAGTCGGATGCGAATTTTTAAAGAAAATACATATAGTCAAAAATACCAATTTTGACCATACATTTTTTTGGCCGGTAGTGACTCGAACCAACCAATCCTCCCTTGATGCCATGTTCGAATTGACCTCCATACAAAAAAGTTAATAGTCCAGTGCCACCATTTACCTCTTACTTTTCTTTCCAAAATCATAAGTTTATAAAATTATTTTCCCTCTCAAGTCCAATTGAAATGCTTTATTTAAGAAGGAGACCCAGTGTAATTCCAATGATTTGAGGGGTTTATTCAAAGCTCCTCGAAATTTCTTTGACATTTCACTTAATTTGATAGCTCTCCAATCTTAAAGGATGATGACCAAAATTGTCCAAGAGTAATGTTTGGCCATGTAGTCTCCATTTTTTTATTCAAACAACTTGAGAGTTCCCTCACTGAAAAAACATGCTTCTCACTCAAGTAACACTTCTCATTCGTGTGTGTGTGTCATGTCATTATACACGTGAATAAACTTCACTTACGTTCGTATTTCAGTGCTCCGTGGACGAGGTGACCAAAACCCCGTCCCGAAACAGTTTTGTCCCGTGATAGGACTCCCGTCTCCTCCCATCTTGGAGTAACATAAGACCGAGACGGGACGGGACTTTTCCAAATCCCGTTCGGAGCACTTTTCTGTGTTGTCTCATGATATTTGTCTAAGCAACTTTGTACAATCTTTACCCTCTCTATGAAAGTATTCGAAAATGTTTCTCTCTCTCTCTCTCTTAAATATTTGTCTACTCCAAACTCTTTTGTGTTACAATGACAGATCACGACACTCTTCTCTAAATATTTAGAACAATGAAGAATACAACAAACCACAGAAACCTCAAATAAATTCATTTTCCCACGTTCTTTTTTACTCATCATAATTTTTAAATGTGGCTATTAAATCTCCATAACAGAAATGCAAGCCACTTATTAATTTTCATCTTTTTGCTACCCCATTTTTATGGACTCATCGTCGTCTGGGGTTTTCAAACTATTCCCGTGCATCCACAAAATACTCAAGAATTTTTAATTAGCCATTTTGTCCACGACAAGGAGTACAAAGTCCAAAATGTTTTGAATGTATTCTCAAATACCCAAATATTCCTCCATTCATTTAATGAGATTGAAGGGATTCACCATCAAAATTTTACCAATGACAGCAAAATACTTGCAAACTTAATGATTCAACTTTTTCACCAAAAATCCAAAATCCCAATTAACTTTCGTACAAAATATAAATATACTGCCCATCAAAATTCATCCATAATTTCCAATCCATGGACTAACCAATCAATTCCCTTAGTTACAAAATTCATCCTCAATTCAAAAACTCACATTTTATCCTCATCCCATCAAAATCCTGTTGAAACACTCACTAATTTTATATTCCTTTATGGAGGGAAGTTCAATTTCATCGAGGATTTTATTTTGGTTTTTCATCAGTCCAAAAATCTTGGAAATCCAATTCTCCCAGTTTCGACTGATATTTCCACAAATATATTCTCCTCCCCTACTATTGTCCTTCTAATCCTCTACAACGACATCGGCAGTAACCCCAGGTCAAAATTGATTGTGAAGAAAATTGGAATTCTCCATTTGACGATGGTGGATCATTTAGCTCAACTCCGGATTCACTCCCTCCATTCATTTTTGGAATCATTACAATTCCCTTCTGACTTAACATCTTTCAAAAAATATATTTCAAACCAGTGCGCTACACTCCCTCTAGGTCATGTGTACACTCAATACCCGGCATACAACGAAGAGAGAGTCCGTACCACTTTAGAAAACGAAAAATATCGAAGAAAATTGACTCCAAGATTAATACTCCAATCAAAATTTTTATCCCTCGCCTGTTTCAAGTTGACTGATGAATGGCTTGCTCATCTCAACCTATCGCACCATCTAGTAAAAAAAATTGACAGTGTGACTGTATACAGAAAACACTTGTCAACTCATCTTTCCCCCTGTGGTAATTCAGGGAAACAAGAGTCAGCCGAATTTTATGATCAATTTGAAAAAGTGGGTGATCTCGGTTACGTCATATTTTACCCTTCAACCTTATTATCGAGCGGGAGAAGTAAAAGCGGGAATTCAAATTTTAATTTCTCTTGGCTCACAATATGGCGACCTTTCTCTCTATCCAGTTGGCTAATCCTTTTTATTCTCACATCTCTCTCATTCGCTGTCCACCTCCTTGGATTCCGTCGTGGGTGGTCCTACTCCACTTATTTTATACTCAGACCATTCATAGCTCGAACAATTGTACCTCGAAAAACGAGAGGTCGTTGGGCCCTTGTTTTGTGGACAATATTTGTATTCCTCATCAAAAGATTTTATTTAGGTCAACTCAAGAGTAGTCAAACATTTCCTGTGACACAACAATCTGATTTATCCATTGGGGATTTGACACAATTGGATTTCAAATTCCAACCAATTGTCATTAATAAGAGCGGGAGGAAAAGGCTTTTGAAAAAATTACTCTCCGACGTTCCGACCACCCAAGCAGATGGAACTGCGTTTCAGGGTAGAAGAGAAGGGGATGGAAAATATGACGTGCTGAGCATCATACTGGATAATTGGTTTGAAAACAAGACAGATGAGAACCACACAGTATGGCTTGTAGACACAGGACATAAAGAAGCATTCAAAAGTATTTTACCCATCCTTTATCAAAAAGATTTCCATTTGGTGAACCAAGGAATCACTTTACCGCCTCTTCTTATCGGTTTCTCCACACCTAATTTGAATGTCTTTGTACAAAACTGGAAAAGAGTTTGGGTGACTGGAGTTTATAAATACTGGATGGATATGATGGACGGTTTTAGACTGACAGGGAACATACGGAAGGAACAAAGATTACCGGCAAACAGAGGGATGTGGGGGCTAATAAGGAAGGAATCGGAGGTCAAGTGGAAAATTGGGAGACTGCCTGGTCTGGAGAATTCTATACATCAGTTTCTATTTCATGTTTATATGATTTGTGTGGCTGGATGCTGGGGCTGTTTTCTTTGTGAGATAGTTATCAACTTTGTGTGTAGAAGGAAAAAGAGAAAAACGTTTTGGGCATTATGAACTGGGAATGGAATAAAAAGTCGTATTATTTGTTTGGAAAATTTTCTCGAAAGCTTCATCAATTTTCGATTTAGTTTCTTTGCGATTTTATACTCACGGTCTGCCAATGTGGACAACGATCGATGCCGTTTGATTTATTGAGCAATACCCAGTTTAGATTCTAAACTTTAGAATGAAAATGTGACGAGGAGTGTCATCACTTGGTCAGCACACTCCATGGAGAGTATGAAGAACTTTTGTGGATTAACTGGTATTTACCCAGAAAAATATGTATCCAGATTGCAAAATGGAGGTCAGATTCGGATTCCCTGTGGTGGATTACCCCTATTGTACATTCGAAGATCTTGGCGGGAAGGTTCAAACCACGATTTTCATTTTTTGGGTAATATGCATTTGATGACATTTTGAGGTCATGCCAGTGATATTACAGAATTTTTTCTGCTCGTCAGTGACACGACGACAGGTCAGAACCACTTTTGAATGAATTTTAAAAAATATGTCAAAAAAAATTCAAATATTTTTTGGCGCGAAAAACTGCAACCAAGTTCAGAATGGTATTGGCGGTTTCCCGCCAAAGCTGGCTGGTAGATCAGTCACTCAAAAACTTTCTCCACTCAATAGCTCTTCGTTCACCAACTTTCAGATTTCTTGGTAGACGCATTTGTCGATTTTTTGAATGTAGGCATTTTCCTTACTTTTAGCAGGAAAATGGATCACGCCAACCCGTCTGGCGGGCGTGTTTATGCTTAACTTTTCTTAGTATTCTAGAAAATAATGTATGTAGTATGATCCTCTCTTCAAAATAAGCTAATAAAAACTGGGGGTACTAGTCTAGTACTACTAGACCATCCGTTTACATTGCCAACCCCGAAAGGATCCTTTTTTAAAAAGTTTTAATAAGAACAATCTGGGAAGTATCACGAATGTAACGGATGCAATTGAACCAAATGCAATTGAATAAATCAAACATGACAATGTAATTTATTTTTTAAAAAAATATTTAACGTCCACAATTATGAAGAGTTTGCAAAATCTACGGATATAGGGATTGTGTCATAGTAATGAATTATTTTGCAATGTAATTCATTTTAATGTGCAATTTTATTTCTCAACCAAATTTGTGTTAAGTTGGTGTTGTTTCGTTTTTAGTGTGGATGTATGGAAGTGTGTATGAATGAAAGGGAGAATGCGTGTGTGTAAGATCTGGAGGAGGTCTCCATGGAATGGGAAGCTGTGAGTCAAGTACAGTCAACTTGGGTGGTCCTCATCATGGGAGAAAGAGGAATCTCGTAGGCCATGCTGAAGCTACATATTAAATTTTTTGTCTGCAAGTCTTTCCCTTTGAAGGACCACCCAAGTTGACTGTACTTGACTCCCAGCTTTCCCTCACATGCGGAGACCTCCCCTGTACTCCATTCGCCATCTATACTTTCACATATCCCCAATTCTCCATTGTAAAGTACAATGATTTTGGACTGAAATCTTCTGTCACTTTTTCCAAATTGAGTTATATCTCATGAAGCTAATAATTGAGTCAATTGTAAAGAAATGATGAGCCAATGAAAATAATTTTTTTGCTAATTTTGATTGCACAACTCAATTCTCCCATTCATCCTTTGTTGTGTCGGAGTTTACTCTTATAAAAAATAAGGATAAAGAAAATACAAACACTATTCAATTTATTTATCCATTGTCCATAGTAAAATGGTTCACAATGACAAATCACCTGACTTATTCCATTCTCGCGTCATTTTGCTTGACAATTCCTTTACTGCACATTCACTGTCTTTATTAAGGAGAGTGTAATTAAATGTAATGTGTCCTTTCTGAATGGATGTGACTCCGTGGATGATTCATTGGAAAATTTTAACAGTTCGCCAAAGGATGATGAATAACCATTTCAGAAAATTGATTACTCAACGTTGCACGGTTTCCCGGAAGAGTTCGGCCATGGATTGACATATTGACATTGACATGAGAAATTCGGGAAGGAGGATTCTTATATAGGCTAGGCGGGTGTCAGAAAGTGCCACCTGCTTTCCTCCATTTAATGGATTCCATTATAATTCTGGGTGGGTTGAAAAAGAAAAGATAGCGAAGCGTGTAATTTGGAAAAATGTGGGTCGTAATAATACTAGACTATCCAATCCATATATGTACAGGCACACACACACACCATAATGTGTGACATATGGACAGGTGATGTTCGAAGCGCTTCATATCTTGACTATGTAAATCAGACTTTTGTCACTCTGGACTCCAGAGTCTGGAGTCTGAAATAATGTTTTGCTTTGTCCATACTTTTTAATAGAAATAAATATTTGGAGAGTCAAATATTTCTTTAGAAAATCCTTCACTCTTTCTCCTTCATTTGCGTATTCAGTTATCATTTTGATTTTGTGTGTTTTCATTCAAAAAGAGGATACAATAAAATGGAAAGAGCATCCACATTGTGAGTTTAACAGTTTTACATTTTATTGCGTTACATGTACAACGCAATAGTTGTGAAATTACAAATGAACCCCTGCAAGAATAGGGGTCAACTAGATTCTGAGACGACACACATGCACACACATGAGATTCTGTACATACATAGTTTGGACAGTGAATTTTGTACCTTCAAAAGAAAGGGGGGTAAACCGAAAAGTTTTGCAAGATGGCGGACACTTTGACAACTTGACCACTTTTCGAAGTGGCACAAATTAATAAAGCAAAAGTTGTGCAATTTTCTGATGTGCCAAAAGTGTAATTCTGAAGTGTCAATTGAGACATGAAAATTATTTGTGAAACAAACAGGATTAAAATCATTTATGGAGGAGGATGAATATTTTAGTACTTGAATTGTATTCTGCTTAATAGCATAATACATATAATTATTTAAAGCTGCTAGGATGAAAACTGACTTCCTGTACACCACAATCCTCCTCCTCCAATCTCAGCTGATTGTACACATCACACAAATTTTGTCAGTCAACAATGAACCTGGATTAATTGAGATTTTGAAAATTTTTGATTGGGAGTCAGCACCAAATAACCTTCAACTTGTCATTTGTACGACAGATCCAACTGGTAAATCATATTCAACTTTTTGTTATTAGTAAACTTTGCTTATACCGGTATAGTCTATGCCGCGATAGAGAGAGTTTACTGTATACATGTATATAAAAAATTTCAGTGTATTTTTTTACCGATTTCCAAATTCAATTATCGAATTTCAGATATGAGACAAGTATCAAATGAATTTATTCATACCATGCCTCTATTACATTCCCATATTTTGGGAAAACATGAACAAGAGAATTGGCCTTTGAGACTAAAAATTGGAGAATTGTCCACTCTACTCATTTTCCTTCCAAAAAATTCGGATGAATTCTACAGTATATTTATACGAGTAAGTTTGTCCAACAAAAATTCATTTTCATGAACGGCGGGCATAAACAATTTTCATTTGGCCCAGGTTCAACAGTACCTGTCCCAACTGGAAGTCAAAACAAGATCCTCGCCTCTTATATTTGTGTGGCCGCTAAATGAACCTTTCCCACCAATAAATCCAGATGGAAAACTTTCACCGTGTCATTTCACTTCATTACAAAATAGTAGTAACGACTTGGACTCCACATTGGAATTGACCATAGACGTGGATTTGTACTTTCTATTTACCAAAGAGGGAGAAGACAGGAGAAGAAGAAAATTTAGTTTTTACGAAATATATTCCATCAAAAATTTGGATTATTTCCAACAAATTTATTTTCCAAATGAATTGGTAGACTTGAATACACTTGCTCAGAAATTGGGACGAAGGACTCAATTCAACAAAACTTTGATGACAGCCGTGGCTCAAGTAAGGATTAACTCTATTTTCGCCTGTAGAATTTGAATACATATTTTACACGCCATTTTATTTATTTAAATATTTGTAGAATGATCCAGTGCTGGCCCAGTATGAAGTACACTTTAGTAAAGACCTGGAATTTGATAGTGGACTCGCAGTCGAGATTTATTGGAACCTGAGAGACATGCTCAATTTTACGTATTATTTTACACAAAAGATTTTTAAAATTTGGTTTATTTTTCAGTGGTTAAAATATTTAATCTAATTTTTAACATTGGCACAAAAAGGGGGGCGGCTAAAGTCGGGAGTTCATTGACTATTCGGAATAATACCCCATCTGGCATTTCCTACGAAGCCCTCGTCAAGTATAGAACTGCTGACCTTTCCCTGTCACTTGTGAGTCCCTCCTTCACCAATTTTTAAATATCCGATTTTTGAAAATTGAATCAACACTGAATCAGGATTGTATAATTTTGATACAGGCTACCATCACACCAATTCGTGCCAAATTCCTTGCATTCCTTCAGCCCACGATGTATGGAAATGGGCAAGTCAAAATTTTTTAACTTACTTGTATTTTACTGCTTACCATATAGAATTTTAAAAATATATTTTCAAGTCTTTTAAGATACTAAGGAATATTAATTTCATGATGTATTTTTGAATAGAGTCAACGTATTTTTCAAACAACCGCCCCTGAATAAGATGCGCAATATATTCGTAGCTCCATTTGACTCTCGTCTTTGGCTAACAATGATTTGTACTTGGACAGTCATCATCCTAACAATGATTTTATTTAGTTGGTTATCAACTAAGCTGTCTTCCAACAATGGTAACAACAACAACAATAGGAATGATGAGGGGTCGGAGGTGGATGCAAGTTTTCAATTTGATGCCCTCATGTGGGCCATAGGTTTGCACAACTTTCCTTCTCTGTACTTTTACTTAGAAATCTAGTATCGATTCATAAATCAAAGTCACGTGTACTGAAACATCTTCATAAAACTTTTATCTTTCATTTTTAAAATTAAAAATTAAAATACATACAGAGAATTTTTCACAAAAGAAATTGGGTGCATTATTTTTTGCATGTAGGTGCGATGTGTCAAAAAGGGTGGCCAAGATGTCCCACCCGGGAGTCGATGCGTATAGTATTTTTTTGTGGTTGTCTCTCTGGGGTCGTGACCTACCTGGCTTACTCCGCAGCCATCGTTTCTGTCCTCTCAGTCAAACATGTCCCCATCAAAAAATTTTCAGACCTAATCCCTTACAATTTTCTTTTCTACGTTCATGAACTGAGCGGGACACTCAGGGACTTTCTCCGGGTAAAAAATTACTAAATTCTTATTTGATTTTTTTGCACTATTCTCATAGAAATTTTGATACACAGAATAATTCTTTGGTTTCAGACGGACCTCATTGAAAATCCCAAGTACAACTTGACGCAAGACATCCTCACAGTAAATACAGAGAATGAGGTCAACATAATGCTAACTGGACCAAATGGTTTTTTATCCTTCCCGGATGTTTTCTACCCTGCTGCCGTATCCTTGGGTTATGATGACACTCGCATTTGTGACACTTTTACCAATTTCCCAGTCAATTCTTACAGAGGAGGCGGGAGTTCCATGTTTCTTCGGCAAGGATCTTCCATCATTGAAACGTTCAATCACAAGTACGCATTAATTTTTCAAATCCCCCACTCATTCCTATTCTTTTGGTCTTTATGTTGTATGAAAATACCACTTCTTGTCTACAGGATTATAATGATGAAAGAACGTGGTCTGAATACCCGGTACATCCAGGAGTACAACGACAAAACTCAAGCACACTGTGCACCTCCAAGTGTCAAAACATTGCCCTTAGCGAACTCTGACCTTCTCATTGCATTTCTCATTGTAATTGTAGGACTGGCTGTCTCCTTCACTATTTTCGTCCTCGAGAAATCTTTGGTTGTCCTTACGGGGAGGATGATGACCTCATCCAGTGATGCTCTCGTCATTTATACTCGACAGAGAAGTTAACAAATGTGACAACTGTTCGCAATTCACCAACAATCCTTAATTAAAGAAAACCGTCGTCATTCCTTGTGAACGATGAATTGCTTTTGGTGTAATCGGTTTATGAAATAGTAATGACGTTACGGGACGGGAGAGACTCTTAATGAGAGTACAACACTTGTTTAATCAATCCACGTTTTACACCCCTATGTATTTATGCATATGTTATGTAATGAAGACTGTTCATTCTACTGGGTCTCGATTTCTTCTTCTGTTATTGTTTTCCCGCGGAGCACACAAACTTTCTTAGTTAAAGAAAGACAAACAAAAAGTTAATTCTGTAGTTCAACAACTGACAAAAGCAGAAGGACGTCAGACTATTAACAATTTGTTTGTTTTCTAAAATAAACACAATAAAAATTTTAAGCTCTTATAAAAATCCCCCCCCCCCCATTTCCGTCAATATAATTCTTTAACTAAAAAATTTGAAGGTGAAACACTCAAAACCATTTTCAAGAAACGATGAGAAAAATTTAGTTGAAAACACTCGCCATGCTAATGTTCATATTTTTGGTTCCCCTTCTTCTCCACTTAACATTGGGTAAAATGGAGTATCAATTTGAGCTCAAAGTTGATGTCACTCCCCGAGGGATTCTTGACATTCTAAATTATCATCAATACGAATTTGACCGGAAATGTCACACAAAATTTTATGACAACTTCCCGCCATTATCATATCAACGTAGAATCGAATTGAATATTTACTCGTTAATCTTCCATACTCATTATTATACAACTATTTCATCTATTTTATCAGAAGAGAATGAGGTCATCGGCAATAATAGCACTAATAAAATTTTGAATTTCCGTCAACCTGCAAAATTCACGTGTCAGTGTGAAAATCAAGTGATTGGGATTCATCAAGTGAGCCAAAAGTGGCTTCACCAAAAATTCCAAATTGAATTCCTTCCTGACACAAATCTGTACATTTTTATTGGCCAGATGGAGAATGACGTCACGGAATTTTTTCATAGGGCAATGATTCAAAAATTGAAATACAAAATTGGAATCATTTTGGGTTTGAACGAAAAATTCTACGTGGAACCTACAAATGCAAATTTTCCAAGATGGAAGTTAGTCAAAGATTCCCGGTTCGATCAACTCAATTTCAAAAGGTAAGGTCAGCTCAGACCAATTTACAAATTTTGCAAATTTTTAAAAAAATAATTTTTTGATAAAATTTCATTGACCCCAAATTTGACATTTTTTCTCCAGAAGGAACAATTTGCTCAACAAAAGATCCTTGCAAATCTCGACCTGGACACTCCCAATGTATTACATGCGCACAGAAAATCCATCCGTGACCATCGGCCTAACTTTTAATTTCATCACTGCTGCTTCCCAGTCTTACAATATGACCTTTGACCTCAAATTCGCATCACTCAAAAATATTGCTCAATATCCTAATGGTTCTTGGCCGGGAGCATTTGCTGACCTCATGAGCCGTCAATGTGACGCATTGTTTTCAACTATTCCAAATACACACCGAGAACCTTACTTCCATTATAGTACACACGCATTTCAAATGTCCCTCTTATTTCTGACCCCCCAAGCCACACCTCTCGGTGTTAGTGGTGACGCCTTCCTTTCACCTTTTGACCTTCTCCTTTGGTTCTCTATTCTTTTGACCAGTTTCCTCATATCTGTCATCATTTTCCTTGACCTCATTTTGACATTCCGTAAAAGGTCAATGTCACACCATCACATCCGTGAAGGTCATGGTGACCATAGCAACAAACAGTTGGCCATTCTATCTATCCTCGGTGCCTTCGCTCCACTCATGGGTCAAGCTGGTGTCCTTCCAGAAAAACAAGGTCAAATCCGAATTCTAATAAACATTTGGTTGTTGGCGACTCTAATCCTTGCAAATTATTGGTCAAGTGACCTTTTAGCGGTCATGACCGTGCCAACGTTGGACAAAATCCCTAAAAATTTCCTTGACCTCTCTTCTCGACCTGACTACACCATAAATATGGTTCATTTCAAGGGAGAGACGGGAGAATTATTTTTAAAATATTCAACTAATCCTGTCAACATAAATATTAGAGAGAGGCTGACAAAAATCCCACTGACGCAACAATTTGAATGCGTCCTGAAAACAATTAGGGACAAAAGAACTGTCTGTATTGGATGGGATGTCATGTTGAATCCAATGATTGCTAAAAATTTTACAATGCGAAGTGACATGGACATTTTTTCAAGAAGTAGACCAACTCTTGTGAGTAATTCCCATTTGACCTTGCCAAAATATTCAAAATATGGTGAAGCCCTAAGTTCAATCGTGGGATGGACTAGAGACTGTGGTTTGATTTTTAAGTGGCTTGGAGATGTAGACAAATATGTGGGGAAAGTTGGGATGGAGTGGATGCAGAAGAGGGAAAATATGAATGAAGGAAGGGATTTTGTACGGAGGAGGATTCTAGGATTTGTAAAGAAGGAAGACGTCAAAGGATTACGGATGAATTTACTACTGACCCCTTTTCTAGGACTTGTTGTGGGGGTGGTGGCGGGATTTTTGGTATTTTTGCTAGAGTTCGCGAGGAGGGTAAAATGGAACAGGAAGAGTGAAGTCAGGATTGAATCGGCAGAAAGGATGGCTGTACTGAAAGATACAAGGGAGGAAGATGAAGGAACAGTTACAGTAGAAAGGGAAGGGAAAGAATGGATAGGTAAGGGAGATAAATGTACAAATGAGGATGTTAGAAGCAAAACCCAGTATCTGCATTTGGCCCGTGCGTAGGTATAGGAGCCCCGCCGCAGGATGGACTGTTGAAAGTAATGTGTGTGTGTGGGATGCATTAGTAGGGGAGGACTGCAATTACGGGGTTTTGGAACTAAAGAGTAGACCTGAAGCTGCTATCGGGATGGAACAACATGAGAGCTTCCCTTCCCCCCTTCACTCACAACACACACACACATTTAATACATATGCGGGGTCCACACACACTTACAAGGTTTTGCTTCTAACATCCTCAAATGAAAATGAAGGTCAAGGGTTGGTGAGTTTAGGTGGAAGGATAAAGAGGAAAAATAAGTACAAGGGGAAATTAATTCTACCAATCTTTTTTAGTTTGAAATCAATGAAAGAACCAATGGCTTTCATACATGAAAATCCATCTTGACAGACATCTAGCGGGTGAAATGTTTAAAAATTTTGTTTATACTTGTGAATAAATCATATTTAATTTAATACTCAATTATTTGAATAAAGGATGACGGCATAATTTTTTGTGTTTATCTATTATTAATTAACTGTGCGTTGTTTTATTGTTGGTGTAGGGGTGTAGATGAATAGATGAGGAATGTGTGTGTGTGTGTGTGTGTGAGGTACAGAGGAGGTCAGGGAAGGGAAGCTGCGAGTGGAGTACAATCAACTTGGGTGGTCCTTCAGTGGGAAAGACTTGCAGCCAAGAAAATTAATGGGGACCACCCAAGTTGACTGTACTCCACTCACAACTTTTCTTCCCTCCTCTGTACCTCACACACATTGCACACAGACACACAACCCCTCATGTTCTCCATTCATCCATTTAGACTTCAACACCAGCAATAAAACAACCTGTGTAATTTCCATACTTAAAACTATGAAGTAACATTTTTCTAAAATACCTAGAAATATTTTAAAAGTGTAAATGTTTTTTTTCTTTCATATCATAAAATTAGCAAAAATTATGAGAGCAAGGGAAAAAATCCAGTTGAACCCAGATCCAATGTAGAATAATATAAATTTGTACGTGCACAATTGTTTGTACTCTCGAACCAAGTCGAAAGTATCGTAGTATAGAGCCATAGTGAAGATGCAGAGGGATAAGATGAACCCACAGAATTGTGTAATGAATAATACTTGACTCATACGTTCACTCTGCAAATTTTACAAGACAAAATTTCAATTTCCTTGTCTTACTGACTCTATAAATTATAGTCTATAATCAGTTATCATAAAATTGTTTGAGTACACTTGGAAATTGAGACTGTAAATTAATTGAAGTTTTATTTTACCCGCTGCTTGTCCTTGTACAGAGCAATGAAATAGACAACGACTTGAGCTATCCCAGTCAAAATCCCAAGGATCGTTCCCCCCATGACAGCATAAAGAGGAAAACAAGTACGACTGTCATTCTTAGTTTGACAACCATGCGAAGAATTTCTCAGCTCTTGCAAAAGATATCCCGAAGAGACCATCAAAAATATCCCAGCCAACTAAAAAATCAAACGAAAAAAAGGTACACAACTAGAATTTCATTGCTTTCCGGAATTTCCATGAAATTGATTTATGTAAAATGATTTTTAAAAATCTGAATGTAGCCGAGCTTAATAATTAAAAAAAGTTGCAAAAACATTTGCCAAATTACAGCTGAAAGTCCTGCAAGACCCAGGCCAGGGCTTTGGTTCCCCATTGAACGTTTAGGGCTGACTACCCTCATTGACTATAGCCGTACTTAATATGACAAAATTCTTTTACTCAACGACACTCAAGTGACACCGGAGGTTAAACACCGTCGAACCCTTTCACTTGTATAGGTGACAACAACAATGGTCGCTAACTGACGTTTTGCAAAAAGAGGGCACAAGAAAAACCTTTCAGAAAGAAACGAGGAGGCACAAGGTCAACTTAAAATTCTGCAGTTGTTACTTCTGAGAGTAGAAAAAAATTGTTCAAAAATTAGGATGCTAATTACCACTCGAGACAGTTTGGTAAATGAAGACGCAATACTTTTTTCCTTCTCTCTTTCGCCATTCTGAGGGACATAATGAAGCAAGCTTTGTGTAAATATTTAATGTAGATTCTAAGTGCAAATTGCATAGTAAGTTTCCATTCTTGAACTGTAATTTGTTGTATGTTTTGGAATGCAATAATTATGCAAATTGTTTTTCTGGTCTGTCAGAAAAAAATTGAGGAAGGTAATACACACGTGCATCAAATGAGTTCAAAAGATTTCCATTGGTGTGATTATACAATACGTATATAGTTTGCTCACCACAGAGTGACCCTTGAACAATTGAACCACTTGACTCTAGTCTTAGAGAATCGACCTCGGTGATTCCAATGAGCCCAAAATTTCCAACAGGAAACACCGTTTTGACCCATTTTGTGACCTCCGAAGGTCAATAATCTGAATTTTTTTT
>WJFB01002995.1:0-15402 GCA_009870185.1 Pygmarrhopalites habei
GCTTCTTTATCATCATCGGAGGAAAACAATCTTGAGGACAGTTCCTTCCAAATGTTATCCTTTCTCCAACTTCTGGCTCCCTCCAAATGAATGGGCAATCGGTTGATCTCACTCAATCCACTCCTGATGCTGTCAGTCCATTTCAGGCCTTCATCACATTTGATAGTATTGTTTATTGTGTACAGACAAATCCAGGAAGCTGGGTTCTGGAAATTTTGGTGTACACTCTGATAATTTTAGGGTCACTTTTACACCCCGCAGATTAAAATCTTACTCTTTTCAGTAGAGCCGGTGGTTACAACTCAATGTGTGTGTGTGTGTGCGGAGTTCCAGGGTTCCCTTCTGTAAAATCACATTTTGATAAAACTCTTTTAACTTCATTGCAAAATCCAGCAAATGATGGGACGAGAGGAAAATGAGTATGAGTGTCTCCAAAGGACTAAAAGAATGAATGTAACCAATAAGGATACATGTCAAGGTCATTTTATACCATAATTCGATGTCTAACACATCCATGTGTGGACATTTTAAAGGATTATTTCAGTAAAAGGGCAAAAATTGTGAGTCATCTATGTGACCTGAATGATGAGTCACAGTATGGGAAGGTGTAGCTAGGTACGACTTAAGTCGCCTGTACATGCTGAGTCATAGTATAGCAAAGTGAAGGAGAGGACTCGTGCACACGAGCCTTTAAGCCAAGGTTGTGTCATCACAAAATATTTTTGAAATGACTAAATGCTTAAGAATGCTTATGAACGTATTGATACCATGGTGGATCACGTGCCAGTGTAGTCTGTGAAGAAATGTGGGATCACATACTGAATCTGGTGATTTTGGACGGATCACATACTTTTTCTGGGATCACATGCTGAACCTGGGGCTTGTACACGGATCACATACTGAAGGAGTACCCTGTTCTGACGGGGATTGGTCTTTCCTGAAGGGGATAGACTGGGGATAGAATATTCCTGAAGGGGATAGACAGGAAACAGGGTTTTCTTAAGGGAATAGATTGGGGATAGGGTTTTAGTGAAGGGGATAGATTTTGTTAAGGGGATAGTTTGGGGATAGAATTAGGAAGACCCCTTCACGATTCCATGATGAAAACATGTGAGTCACACGCATGTGCACATTACACCAATGTCAATGACACCAACTCAAAATTCTCTCTGATCCCTCATCACTGTTGTGTGGACACAATTAGACTCCACTGACCTCGACATGTCTACCAAGCATAGTCTGAAATCGGACAACGTCGGACAATTTCTTGCGCAGCTTAAGTAAGATGCGCAGAAGACGAATTTAGGATTGTCCGACGTTGTCCGATTTCAGACTATGCTACCTAGTCAAAGAATTGACCATGACCTTCCTGACATGTCAGGTCGGTTGCAAAGGGGCTCCTCCAGAAAACTCCTTTTGTTCTGAAATTGTAAAGAGACATGAAAATATCCTTAAAAATTTTTACTACGCTATAATTTCGAAACCATTTGACCTGTTTGTGCATTCAAAGGTCAAAGGTTAAATATTCTTTCTACTAAAAATTGTTAGAAATTTTTTCCTCTGATTCTTTTCTCTGGATTTTTTCAGAATTTTAGAACAAGGAAAAGTCCTCAACGGTCACCGGGGGGGAGGAAGGTCATGGAAACCTGTGACTTTTTTGGACATGTCAGGGTCAATTGAATCTGTGTTCTAATTAGAAGATTAGTCTTCAGGTCTCGTGTCAACACAACCGGGATGAGAAGTAAGGTTCCGTATTCATTGGCACTTTTTTCCATTGTAATTTTGGATGAAGATCGATTTGTTTCGTCCAAGGCCTTTCATGTGCAGAGCCTTGGACCAAACAAATCGATCTCCATCCAAAATTCCAATGGAAGAAGTGCCAATGAATATGGGGTCTAAGAGGGAGACAGAGTTTTGATGTGTGGCATCGTTGACAACCGGTTTGCCTGTGTGTGTATCTAAAAGTTATTCTGTAGTAAAGAAAAATTTTACTTTGGTTATTTCACAACAAGGTAATAAGGTGACAGGTCCTTTTGTTGACAAAAATTTACCTGTTTAATAGGTACGCCTTGATGCTAGACTGCTGGAATGTTGTCCCTAGTGAAAGACCACCGTTTTCGAAGATTTGACAACGTCTTCTCAACACCTCAACCAGTTCTTGAATAGCCACCATAAAATCTCTGTAGTTTTTAATTGGTTTAAAATAAATTAGTGGCTCCACCTGGAGTTTAGATTTTAAACTTGACAACCAAACGTGACTTGTACAAGCAACCTTGGAAGGAATTCTAACAAATATTAGGATCACTTGACTCACTATCGTTTCCTTCCATTCGGAATTTCTCATTCAAATTAATTAAAGCCATTAGTTAAATTTGTTTCATTAAATTATGAAGCACATTCTCCATACAAATTCAATGGTATTATAGGCAAGTTTGTCGAGGGTGGAGCTTCAAAGTGTCTTGACTCCATCTTTCTTTGTGAAACTTGGATATTTCCAGCTTAGATTGGAATCCTAGTCTGGTTTCTGCTTGTTACTAGGACTCGTGAATCAGCTTTTTAAAATAATTTCTACAGTTTAATTAACCGCGTAAAGCTGTTAAAAATGAATAATTCAGGTTTTTAATTTTTTAATTACTATCTCTACATACTATTTAAAGTCTACCAAGCGATTTTTAAACAGTCTCCAAATTACTAGAGGTCTTTGTTTCTGTGTGAGTGTGCATGTGTGTGTTTTTTATTGACAAATGAAAGCAAACTTTTATCTTGGCCAACTGTAGCTCAAAAGACTGCAAGATGCAGTCTGTAACATTTATACTTTTATTTTCAGACAATAATAGAGTAACTGGATAACTCTATAAATACACCAAGTGATTCAAAAGAATATCGTAATATTTTCTTGTCTACTGCATAGCTGTGTAATGAATACAGACTTTCATTCTCCTAGTGAAAGCATTTCTCTGCTAGCCGATCAGTGATAGGCAAACGCTTTATTTTGCTTTTACTTCTAAATACGACTTTCAATTTAACTTGATCCCATCCCCAGTGAATTCCTATCCAAAGCCTTTGGGGCAAATGTCCAACGAACGTGGCTGCAAAATATGACCAGCAAAAAGTACTCGATCGAATGAGATTTTCTCCGTCAACTTTCTCTACACACACACGCAACGTAAGTTTCTTCTGTCCGACTTTCTCCGTATACGGAATGCTAATGAAAACTTTCTCCACCGAACCAGGTTCGGTCAAATGAAACACAATTTGTCACACTGCTAACAATTTAGATGAATAGCGAAATGTGAGAGGTCAATAGCAGGTATTATAAAATGCAATTTTTTTTAAAAACAAGAATCTTTATTCACCATCCACCATAAAAACAAAATTTAATAAATTAAGGGAGGAATTGAAATAAATTGTGGGTTGTTCCATCATGTCGTGACTACCAATCAGCCCCTCTGTAGAAATGATGATGGATCAAATCTTCTGGATTATTCTTGACGTCATCCGAACTCTCCCATTTATCCAGGTCAAATTCACTTAGATAACTCGTGGACACGCTCACTCCCGACTTGATTTTGGCTGGCTTGGGTTTTATCGTCACCCCCGCTTTTCCTTTGTAGTCTTTTTTAGCTGTAAGTAAAACAAATTTGATAATCATTTACTGTCATTTTTTTAAGAAAAATAATGAGGATTTCGAACTCACGTTTGTATTCTTCATCTTGGGATGTAAGACCAAAGTCATCATCCGCCTCATCGTCAGCTTTCTTATTTTTATCGTCTTCCCATTCATCCTCCTCTTCCTCTGTAAAAGCCAAAAGAATTGACAAAAAAATAGTAAAAATTCCGAAGTTTTTTATACTGTAGTTGACGCATTCAGGAAATTGGGAAAAAAATAATCTGTCGGTGAAAATCTTCGTTTTGTGTCAGAATTTATGATTTTATCAGTCAATTATTTAATTCTCATTAGGTCATTTGTGCTGACCTTCCTCTCCCCATCCCTTGGGAGCCTTCGTCGTTTTAGGAGGTTTCCATGCTTTTGTCGTTGTAGGCCAACCGGTCGTCGTGGGTGGTTTCCAACCATCAGACTTTTTCTTTGTCTTCTTCTTCTTGGGTGGTCCCCATCCTTTTTTCTTTCCCTTCTTTTTCTTCTATTAATGAATAAAAATTCATATTCCATGATTTAAGCATCGTATTATCTAACTGCAAAATTTTTCTCTATTGTCTGCTCACCTTTTTCTTCTTTTCACCCCATCCCCCTTTTTTAGCTTTCTTCTTCTTCTTTTTCTTTTTTTTCTTCCAACCCCTTCAATAAAATTAGAATGCCAAAAAAATTATTGCATTATCAATTAAAAACGTTGCAGAAATTGAAAAACCTCATAAAAATGGAATAAAGAATGTAGGTCATTTGTTTGCTACTCACCATCCTTGATCATCTTCATTGCAAAAAGAGAACATGATGACGGACTGACGTTTAATGAATTTACAAAAGAAACTTTCTTGAGCTGGAAGTTTGACATCTAAATTGTGAGTCCCCAAAATCCCTTTCTTTTTGTGAGACCAACTTTTCTCTTTCCCATCCAACATGTTCATCATGAGAGACTGGATAGTCCTCTCTTCATTCGCAGTTTTTTCAGTTGTTGTTCCCAGGATGGATGGAACGGTGGTCGTGGACACTGTGAAAAAAAAATTGGCAAAAAATTAAAAGAATTATTTCACCAGAAGTGAAAACACGATATCCATTTGTAGTTTTTTTACTAATGTCTGTCAGTCACTAATAAATTATTAGTAATATTTACAGAAATTTTTAGAAAATTGGCAGAATAATTGTGTATTAAATTGAATTTACCCATGACAGCTGTGTAACTGTTGGTCTTGACCTCGTCATTTTGAGTGGAATTATTGGCGGAGACAATGACGGACCCCAGACAAACTATTTTGAGGAGAGATTTGACTGGAAATCGACACTCTACTCTTCTCGTCATTTAACTTGTCTAATAATTGTGTCATTTGAATTTATAATGTGAAGGGAACATGAGGACACAAAGAATTGAAACTGACACTACAGTACACACACATCTGACACGGAGCACAGTCAACAATGAAATAATGGTCAACAATATTAATTCCCATCTTGACTGACCAGGGGTTTCAGTAATTGTCGTTGTTGTTGTTAAGTGTGTGTGTGTCAAAGGAAAATGTTCTACCTTCGCACATCTTATTTATAGGGTGACTCGAATCGTCCGACAAAAAAGGCAGGACAAAACTAAGGTAGAGGAATTAAATGGGAATGAAATTGTGTGCACAAAATTTAGAGAACCCTGTACACATTACAAAGATTTTGTGTCACATTTGTCAATTTATGAGTCACTATCCTATAATCCCGTAGGATAATTTCTCACACACAAAGTTCAATCATGTCATTAAAAAAAGGAGCAAACAGCAACAGCCTACTTCCACTGTGTGTGTGTGTGTGTCATATACATTATGTGTGTGAGGGCAAATGCAGGCAGTGTGGCACAGTGTGAAGAAGAAGAGAAAAAAATTGAAAGGATGAGAATGTGACGTTGACAAAATGTAAAATGCAAGTGGTCATAAAAAATTCGTCTTTATGAGCTATAAAAGAACTAGAAAAATAAATAAATCTGATCATAAATTGGATATCTAGTGGATCATCACATCATCAGAAGGTGTGATTCAACCCTTAAAACTTGTTTTACTCTAGCCTACAGTCTGTAGTACTCTGTAGGTATCACGAGGGTCACAATGAGGTCACTGGATTTTTTTCCGTCTTTTTTGTCATTCGCCATCAGAGTCTCTGATTCACAGATCAATTGAGTCAATTCAAATGTAGTTCACGGGATCAAATCAATTGACTCTAAAATATTTCATCTTTGTAGTCCAAAAACAATGGCTCCAATGGTTTAACCTTTTCTGCAAAAATTAATCCCCTCCCCATCTCTTTCCACTCATATTGCAATTTGCAAATAATGTCGGAAGTACTCAGGACCTTACAAGATTCTATTCTATTCTATTTAGAACTCCTTTTAAATTTTTTAAAAGTTGCAAAAATAATTTTTGCACATTATGTTACCCATTAATTTTTTTGTCATTCGTCCACCCACAAAAGCAAGCCACTTTAAGCTGACTTTAAACTTGGCAAAATGCAACCAAATAATTTCATGGAAGGCCGGATCTAATTATACATGCAGAATTTCTCAGAATTGTTTAGTTCAAAGGAAGAATTTGGAAAGGAAAAAAAGATTTCACTCTCTACCCCAATCTTGAATCAATCAGGAAGAAGTTTCCATTTCTAGCCTCTGGTAATCTACATTTTTTCCCTTGTCATCATCTATTTTTAAGCAAACTCATCCTCCATTTTTTGCAACGTCACTCACTCACTCACACACTTGCACACTAATCTGTATTTTGTATTTTTAAATAGAGAATGCTCATTTACAGTGCATCAAAGTCTAATTAACTTTTTTCTACTCTCCACACACACAATCTGACGAGTGAGTTAGATTATCTGACTAAACTAATTTCCATCCTCCTTTTCACACACACACGCAGTTCAATGCCAATAAATTCCAAGCAACAACAAAACAGACCCAAATCCCAACTCCATTCTTTTAATAAATGTACCCCACGATTAAAATTGCATTTTATTTGTCAAATAATTGGCTGAGAGACTGTATCATACAAAAATAGTAAATGTTACATCCAATCCATTTTAACATTTCAATCAATGTTTCCGGGAAGGAATTTTCGAGCAATGTTTCCCTACACACTTGAAGGGCCCACAAATTGGGGAAGGGAAACATTGCGGAAACTTTCACTTAAATCATTAAAATGAATTATCTTGTGTAATTGTATGTACAAGAGAGTGTTATCTTAAAATCAAAAAGCTTAAGAATAATTGAAAATAGCTTGAGTAAAAGAAGGAAGACAAAAAAGAATTGAACATTTTAATAATAATTAACGATTAAAAATTGATTAATTTTTTTGCATTAACTTGAAGAGGATCGGATGATGATTGCCTTGAGGAGAAAACCAAGTGCAAAACAAACCATCATGACCATAATTGCTTGTACTCCACGATGTAGCACGTACATCCTGCAAAAAAATTTTGCAAAAATTTTTATTCATGTTTTTTCAAAATTTTAAAAATTTGAGTCTTACCGCTGAAGAGTTTTCCTAGCTGGGATGATAGTCCTGTCATCCTCGCACATGGTGTACCTCCTTAGCCCGAGTACATAATTTTCAATATAAATTTTCCAGTTGACTCTCCGGATGTCAAATTTGAATTTATTTTGATCTTCCGAATTGAGAAGAGAGTACAAAGTTTTTGTATTCTCTGTTGAAAATTTCCATTCATGAGTACAGAAGAAACGGAGGGCAAGGACTCCGGACCTAATCCTATGGTAGATGAACATCCCAAGTGGTTTTTCTCCACTAATCTTTGCCTTCAAATCCAAGAGTTGAGCCGGGAGAAGATGGAATAAGAATTCATGGATTGAATTCGAAATTGGGCTAGGGGTCAAATAAGGACTGGGATACCAAAATACTTCACTGAAGGGTGCACTCAAATACGCTTTGAATGCCCATGGTACAGCCTCCTTCAAATAAAATGGATTCTCCGAACCGGAACAACAGTTGAATACACCCATTTTGGCTACTCCGTTCGGACGGACTGTCCCAGTGTACCAGGCTGCTGAAATTATGAGTGACACGACATGGTCCAGGGGGATCATGTCCAATTTGTTCTCATCGTAACAGAGGAGGGTACGGAGGACCCCTTTGCCGTAACCAACGAAAATACCCTTCAAAAACGCACACACGATTTTTCAAAAATTTTGCAAATTTTGCACACAAATATTTATTCCAGAATTTTTTTTTAAATGCTTACCGACGGCCCGTTCAAATTGTCTACCCAGCCGGGTATCGGCTCTTCGTATGTGGCCGCAACTGAAATAAATAAAAATTTGTTACTGACTAAATTCAAATTAATGGTTAAATATTAAATTGAGTTAACTGACCTATGGAAGGACGGACGATGCAAATGGGAATGTTTTCCATGGCCTCCTTCACAACTTGCTCCGCCAAATGCTTTGTGTATGTATAAGTATTCGGTTTGTTAGCCAGTAGTCTGAAAAAAAATTAATTTTAGTAGTTAGTAAACGCGGGAAACGATTTGAAAATAAAACTGATAAAAATGACTGAAAAGGTTTGAAAATTTACATTGGCCTTATGGCGTCGACCATGTCATCCGGCATCCATTCCAGAGTTTTGATAATGTCATTTGGAGCAGCATTGGTCGGGTAAATAAGTTCATTTATCTCTTCCCGCTCACAGTTTGAATAGGCAGTTGACACGTGGACCACTGCCTAAAATATTAGTGCATAGGAAAATCCGGTTTTACATGCAAAAAAAAGTGTTGTAAAATGAGAGGAATTTTTTAGAAAATGGATTTACCTTGAGATTTACCATCCGGCTAGCCAACTCGACAATTTTCTTTGTCCCCTCGACATTAATTTTGACACTTTTTTTGAGAGGTTCATCAAAACGGACTGTGGCTGCAGAGTGGATCACAATTGACACACGGTCATGAAGAAGTTTGGCGTCTGTCGGACTCAAGCCCAAATCGGGTAGAGTCACATCTCCTGAAATGGCCACGACTTTAGACAGTGGCGATGGGATTCCTTTGTCTGAGGATGCCTTGAGGGTTTGGAAGAGCTGGAATTTTAAAATATAAAATGTAATTGGTCACTATTTAATGATGCTAAAAACATTTGTACACTAGCAAAAAAATTAGTGCACTTCTTTAAAAATCAAAATTGCACTAAATTCTGTAATCTGAAATAATATCAAGATTCTCAAATAAAATATGAGGAAAAATTACTAAAATTAAATTAAAATAATTCAAATTACTGGACACGATAGAAGTCTGTCCGTCCTGGACTTGATATCTTGACCCCGCTTTGGCCGTACAAGTACATAAATATTTTCAACATCCGGGCAACTCCTCAGTAATTTCTCGACCAAGGCTTTCCCCAATAATCCCGTGACCCCTGTGATGAATACAGACTGTCCCTTGAAAAATTCTGGAATTCCCAATTGTTGTGGTTGAGCCTTGACAGCTTTGGCACTTTGATCCATTCTGTTGTGAGTTCCGGTTGTGACAAACGAATATAATTTTAAAAAACAACGTGAGGCCCTCACGAACACAATTACACTATAAAGTATTTTTAGTGACGCTCAAACCCCAATGAATGAATGTGTATAAAACGAAGAAACTAAAAGGGTGTCAGCATCCGGTCAATTAATAATATTCACTCTCTCTCCCTCACGCACACACACAGAAACACAGTCCAGTCAAAAGACACTATCTTTAAGACGTGGGTAATATTTAGTAACGTGTCTAGACACAGACAGAAGTTGTATGAAGAAGCGAAGGTAAAATGTTATCCACCTTCGTCTCTAACGGGTTTCTTCTTTTGTGTCCCTTTGATTGCCTGGCAGGCAAAAAGTGAAGGGTCTCCAGAAAATTCCAATAATAAAAAGAATACACTTTCTATTTCTCTCTCTCTCTCTCTCCTACGAGTGTGAGTGACTGTAGTGTGTCATGAACGTCTTCAATCCCATCCCTTTGTACCCTTTGATTCAGGAACTGAGACACACACACGAAAGGCACACACACACAGGTAGGGAGGGAGGAAAGTGGGCCAAAACTTTCTTGACAATTTTCGGACGTTCGACACGAAATGGAATGTTCCTCTCTCCCTTCTTTATTGGACTGACCACACAGAAGCCACAAATATATTCTGGAGAGTCTGTCCAATCCCTCCTCTAATTACGGACTGACACAAGACTGGAAGGAGGAACGACATAAAAATTGAAAAATTCGTTGCAAAGAAGGAGGAGCAGGATTTTCCAAAAAAATGTAATGACACACCAAAATCAATAGGCAAACTCTGGGGATTTCTGTTTGTTCAAAATTTTGAGTCGAGGTGAATATGGGTGAAGGAGAGTGTGTCTTGTGTGTGTGTGTGTGTGTCTGTGGACTCTCTTCACCACTTTAACTCCCTATAGTAAAAATAAAAGGAAAAGTGAAGACGTTTGTAAAAGGTAGCTCAGGTGATGGTCGACCTTCTTCACTCAAGCAAAATGCTAAATGCCATGTAATTTGTACACACACACACACCGTGTTCTCATCCTATCATTCATACAGAGAGAGAGAGAGAGAAGAGAGGTAGTTTTTCATTACGAACCTATCAAAACAAATTCTATATATAAAATGTACAAAGAGAGATGCAGTGCAGTGTGTGTGTGTGATGTAAGGCTTGTCAGTCACTTGACACTCCGACTTAATAATGGGACTTGATATTATGAATTTTAAATTTATACATCCCTCTACATGCACTTACGTATAATGTAGTAGTGTGTGTGTGTGTGTGTGTTTGTAGAGTGTACACACAAAGGAAAGCAATTATTGACCCCCCTTCAATTTTCCTTTCCGCAATTCGATTTCCTTCCTTCATTTACTTTACTACAGATGCAGGGCAGATTAGCCGCCAGATGAGATCAAAAGATGATCAGAGAGAGAGAGAGAGAAATTGAGATGAAAGTTTGCTTTATTATACATTTTGTTGACTTGCAAAAATTTGTATATGTAGTGAGTAATGACCAATGACATTACTACATTTCTGTTGACACAGACTAATGGAACATATTTACAAATCAACTTCCTAAATCTACGTGTGTGTGTGCCTGTGTGTGTGTGTGTTGATCAATTACGAGTTTCCTGAGAAGACATTTGCATTAAGCTTTAGTGATTAAAGTGATTGTAGACCACAGGAAGGGAAAAAGTTGAACACTCTCACTCTCAATATCTGTATGTACAGAAGTGCGGATGAGGATTACTAATTACACATTGTGTATCAAAGAAGTGCAAATTTGTGGAATGGTATAATTTTTTATTATAGCCAGTTATGTAAATCGTTCACTCGTAAGTCCCACTGTGCTTGTGATCTGTACGAACTTTGTTCTGTCCAAAGTACATACGGCCTTTTAAGTCCTACAACTAATACGACGACACAGTGTATGACACACACACATCCTGCTGTATCCTTCGGAAGGTGAAGTGTTGAGGTAAGATGTAAAGTCATTCTTGGTATTGAAGCAGTGATCAATGGTAAATAAATATGGATTTGTAAATTTTCCCACTTGACTGCGAGGAAAAAATTCTTTAGACATTTGCTGTGTGTGTACTCAATTGACAACCACACACACATCAGGGGAAGTGGAAGATGTAACACTTGGATATGACATTGCATTCTTTATTTCTGTTGGTGTTGACCAGATGATGACATTGTTCTGGGGACTCAAGATATACAACGCAAGATGTGACGGTCAGAACAAATTACGACGTAGCGCCATGCCACCCACATCAAAAAATCATTGTTATTTTTCAGGGAATTTAATTTCTCTCTCACAGTCCCACTTGATTGATTCCTAGGATTGGGAAGGTGAACTTGAGAAAAACGATAAAAATTATTTTAATCAAGAATTGTCGTGAATATGCAATGAGTATGACGTAACAGGATAGGAGATTGTATTGTATTTATTGCCCTTTACTAAAGGGCCTTTAGTCTCATAGAGAGAGAAAGAACGTGTTGTTGTTGTGTAGAACAACAGGGAGATTTGATCAACGACAAAAAAGAAACAAAACAAATGACTTTGGAGAGTATATGGGTCAAAGTTGGGTCAGAACGGCGAGAGTCGTCATATTAAAAATTACACGTTAATACAGCTTTAGAGCACTTTATAGACTCTGTTTGCTGTTAATGAGAAACCGCCTCGTCTCTTAGAGACAAATAATATTGAGAAAAAATGTCTCAAGTTCTCACGCTAAAGGTCAACTAATCGTACCTTGCCGACTTTTCCCCCACACTTGACAATCGACTGTACTTGTCTCAATTGCTTTGAGAAAGACGGAAGACGATAATAATTATCGTAATGTCCGGGTAGTTTGCAAAAAGCTTGCTCAATTGCAAAAGACAGTTTTTTTAAAAAATTAGTTGGAAATCTGAAATGCAGTATTACTCAGTATTTGCTATGTAAATTAGACACATACATTTTCCCAATGAAATCGAATACCGTCATTGAACGATATTTGACGGTAGGAAAATTTTTTTTTACTAATGGACATTACAAACAAAATATTGTGTAATTGTATTTACGGAACGGTGCAAATTAGTTTGAAAAGTGTTAAAATATGGGATATTTAAATTGAGTACTTACGACTTTGGATTTACATGTAAATTACGTGTGTGTGTGCATGTGCGTGTGTGTGACCATCTCATCCACTCTATATTTGTTTGGTTTGGCCTTTGATGCAAGTGTCGAATCATGAGGTGCACACACACACAGAGGAAAATCATGGGTGAAGTTTAACAAGGCATTTTACTGTAATTATTAACATTGTAAAGAGAGTCATGTACATACTTGTTGTGCATCTGTCCATTAATGTAAGCACTACTGATATCTTTCCTTATCTGGAAAAATACACATTTAAAAATTATTTTTAATCTCCAAAACTGTCTCAGCCTACACAGTATTCACACACACACACGTAGAAAGAGAGAGAGAGAGAGAAAGGAAAATTTTGTGTTATGTTCGTGCTATGAAAACATTTTTTTCAGGACATAATAAAAAACATATTGGACAAAATCCGACAATAAAATTCCAGTGTTTTCTCCTTGCGTATCGTATAGTACTGAATGGACATTCAGAATTAATTGCGATTTGATTAGTCGACATGCCTTTCTAAGAAAAAGAATGTGACCCTCCCGTCTCCGCTGTGTGTGTGTACGGTGTACCCAATGTCCTCATTGTAGTTGACAAAAACCTGACTCTGTAAAATCACACAAAAAATGTCAGTAAATCTTCACAGTTGAAAGAAGACAGAAGATTTTGTCATTTTAACAACAAACAGATCCACTTGTCTTATTTTTGTGCTCGACAAGAATTGCAGAAACATAAGAGGAAAAAAAGGAAAAAGGCAAGAATAATAATTATTTTAAAAATTTTGTGACTGCACTACTTTGATTACAGATTACGCAGTTAAGATTATACAATATTAAAACTTATTATACAAAATGTAGGATGAAACAATGAACCATTTCGTTCATTCAAAAAGTGTTGTAGAAGACTCTGAGGAGTGTGGGAATTTTTCTCATGACCCTTTTGACTTCTCATCGCATTTTTTCCTCAGACATTTTCTTCAATAGACAATTAATCAAAAAAAACAAAGTAGAAGCATAGGAAATATATATAGCACGCACAATATATTTAATTTATATGTATCTTGTGTACATGTTGTACTGACCAGCGTTCATTCCATTGTACAGCAATTAGCTAATTAATTAATTATGCCGAAGTGTCAGGGGCGTCATTAATTATGCTGACAAATTTGAATAATTTCCATTCATCCAATTTAGTTGTAGGGAGCAGGCATACAATTTAATTGCAAATATTTTTAAAAAAATTTTTCCGTGAATTTATGAATAAATTGATTTCAGAGATGTTTCCCTACGAATGCTACCTACCCCAAGAAGACCCTGTAGAAATTCTATTGAACGAGGATTCTCTCAGTTCACAAGGCTCCTTAAAAACAGTATCGGACGGAGGTCAATCTGTCCTCGTGTCATCACGCTGCACTCCCTCTTTTCGTACCCAATGGATCCTGTGGCGGGTAGTGTCGGGGATCATGGGAATTTTCTTTCTCCTTTGTGCTGTAGTGCAACACAACGACCCTGACCCGTACCTGTGGATTGTAAGTAAAATGCAAAATTGACCTTCCTTCTGCTATTCACGGATAATTGATAATAAAATTTTTAATTTAAAGCCCACTTACATCATTCCATGTATTGTCAGCTGGGCTGTGTGTCTTGGATTGTCCATCAAGAAAATAACGAGAGGGAAAAGTCATCATCGAAAGGGAATGGAGGACTTGACAGTAGAGACTGAAATTATGCTCCCAATGTATGGCCCAGCAAACCATCGACTTGACTGGCTAATCAATCTTCATACTTTGTACTGTTTTGGACTGGGCATTTGGACACTGGCTTTTCATGTGTACAATTTGAGACATTATTATGGAAGCCTGTTTTATGACAATGAAGAACTTTCTCTGTCTGATGGAGTCGATGCCAGTACGGAAGAAGCCAAAGAATTGATGGGACTCTGTCTGGTTAGTCGGCATGAAATATTTTTAAAAATAATTTTTAAAAAAATATGATATTAAATGTGGGTTTGCAGGTCATTGCTTGGCTCTCACTGGTCAGACGAAATAATTATATCCTATTGGGTAAGATTGGACTGACTATTGGCATCTCTCTGACTATTCTTCCCATCGTCGCTTGGATTCTCATTGAAATGTACGAGGGAGAAAGTAAATGTGGTACAAAAAATATGTAGCCATTTTTGACGGAGAAAGTATTACTAATTTAGATTCCGGCTTTCTACTTTTCTAGTCGTAATGTTCTGATTTGTAAATTTAATTTACTAAATTATGTATGACTGAAATGTGTGTGCGATGTAATAAATACTGACAAAACTTCGAATATGTTTTAGCTCTGCTAATTTATAAAATGACGATAAGTGTATTTTTAAAATCATGTTGAAGAAGGAGAGGTACTCCACTACAATTAAAGTATAATTTACTTAAATCAATAGTCAATTACAAATTAAATAGTGGTATCTTACATTTGTCAATTTTGAATGTGTGTAAAAACTATCAAATTTCTCAGGAACAGTACAAAAATGGTTAACAAATTGTGGAATTATTTTTAAAATTTCTAAATATTTTGCAAGGGGAAGACAACGTAAATCTACGCTAAAAATTCACATCTCCATTATAATTATTATGGTCATATCAAGTAATGGTTAAAAACTAGTCATACCTATAAAAATTGAAGGTGAAGGTTGATTGTAATCAAAGGAAAAATTAAATATTCCTGCTTATATAAAAAGTCTACTACTATCTTCTATTGTACAAGTATGTCATTTAAACTATACACTTTTAAATTGTTCAATGCCCACATAAATATTTATGATTAAATATTAAATGCATACGCCTAATACAAAATCATTTGATACACAATTGCATATCTAGCTTCAAACAAATTACCAAATTATTACATCATCTTTTAAATAATCTATAGTCTTAAAAAAATTTTTGCTGAAAAAATTAAATCACTGGAAGAATGAAGGTTTTTTGTTGTTGTTGTTGGGTGGATTTTGAAAATGGAATCTAATTTTTGTTTTAACGTTGATAACCTCCACGTCCTCGACCACCTCTAGCTGGACCACCTCTTGGAGACCAGTTAGATTCACCTCCACGACCTG
>WJFB01002996.1:0-15393 GCA_009870185.1 Pygmarrhopalites habei
ATTGTGTGACAAAATTCCGGACAAAATTTTAAACACAGGTCATTTAATACAGTTCAGTGTTCTCAATATTGGATTTGAAAAATGAAAAGAAAGTTCTGTAGCCAAATATTTAATTGGGAAGACGCGGAATCTTAGTTAATTGTTACAGGAGGCTGTGATATTTTTTTTGTTAATAGTTTGTGTTCCCTTTTAAAATTTTGTTAAAATTTTGATAATTTTCGTCACATCACAATTACATTAATTTCACATGACTATAGTCGTGCATCAAATTTTTTTTTATAAAAAAAGGTGTATTCTATTTTAGGGGTGTTAAATTTTATCTGTTAGGCTTTGATTATCCTAGGATTTAAGTGTGTAAATATTGATCCACCAGAAATGATCGTTATTTGAATGATCTTATTATCAAATATCTATAAAACTGTTCATTCATTACTTGTTCTTTTTGGATAGAGGCCCCTCATTCTGATCTCTGTTATGAGAGTGTGTACTATATATAGACGGGATGTAACACCCGGGTTTTTCACTGGTGTTTGTGAATAAAACCCCCTATAAATTATGAGTTATTATCAGGGAGTACGTAAATAGTGACTGAATTTTATTTTGTTTTTATTTTAGATTTTTGAACAGTCTACACACAATTTGATGTTTAGTGATTGACAAGTGATTACGCCACATATTTGAAGAAACAAGTTGGGTCAAAATACTTTACATTTATGTGTGTGTGGAGGAATTCAAGTCTATGTTGATAATCTTTTATATCAACACTAAAAACTTTGGTCGTTTCCGATCCATTTGTGTCGGGGTCATGGTGAACCCTACCATCAAAATGTTTGTATGAAATCTTTCGATTTTCCTGCTGGGTAAATTGGCAGTTATTACAAGAGAGAAACCGATCTGTATAAAAAAGTGATATCATGTCATTCATGAGGATCCTGCAACTAAATTGGTTTTGCGTGATAAATTTACCGTGAATCATTCGCTCTCTGACTAGGTCAACTTCCGAACAAAGTGCAAAGAACCCAAGATTCAGGATATGTAAGATGAGCTAAGAGAAGACGAAAAAGAAGTAAGTCCTTCCACTTCTTTCACTCATTTTCCTGTGTATGTGCTATGAAATGAAAAAGTTATTTTGAGATCGAGGCTAACTTAGCCTCATTTGTTAGCACGTGGTTTACGCCAATTGAAAGAACTGTCTGGCTTCACTATATTTACGGCTACGTACTGTATTTTACTTGTCTAGCATATATCGTAGTGACTAAACTCCGATTTTTTAAAACCTTCAACTTTCTTACTGAACAAAGTACCGACACTCATCCATTTACACGGGTACCATATAGATATTGACAGTTCAGTGCTCTCTTGTTGACTCAAACATGTATCAGTTCAATTCTCTGATATGCATGTCAACATTGTTTAATTAATCCCTTTCGTGTGTTATTTTCTTCAGAAGCAAAGAAAGATGACATTAGGAACGAATTGCCACGCCGAGTCTGCTATGGCAGGTAAACACAGCAGCAACAAATAATATTATTTTGTTAAAGATTTAAGAGTCAATTCTGCCAATGTGGCATGTCAGTAGGAGCAAAGTTTTGATGGATACACAAATAATGAAAGTACAATTTATATATAATTTATTTGTTTTCTAGCTTTTGCGAGGAGGCAAGGACAGTTGGAAAGCTGGCGGGAATCAGACACGGCAAAAGAGAGTTCAGACATAAGAAATCGTCCCAAGCGTGTCAAATTTGCTGACAAGTGCATTTTTTCTGCAGCTTGTGCTAGGTAAGTATTGGCAATTAATTGTGAATATAATTGAAATTAATTATTAAAGTAAAACACAAAAAAGACCTGTTACATCACAATCAAAATTCTATTTCTTTCTTTTTTCTAGCAATGACAAGGCTCAAGGTTGGTTTGAACGGAATTCTCTCCTTTGATATACTTTTTGATACCCTTTGGCAGGGGTGAAACTTGGAAGAGTAAAAAAGGACAGAACCCTGAAAATTATGACTTTCTCTCCTGATTTTCATTAAAAAAAAAAAAAAAATATTTCCTTCCTTCTGTGTTTCACCCTAACCGGTTTATACCGACGACTACAATGTATTCAATTAGTATTCATTTGTATTTGTAAAAAAAACTTTCTTTTTTCTCTTGGCAATTCAGTCGCAAGAATGATTCACGATGGATATGATATTAATGCTGTTGATGAAGATGGTATTAGTGCCGTGCATCAGGTGAGAAGTGTACACTCATTTCCCTTATGTTTGAACATGATTGACTCGTTTTTTTACCATATAATTTCCTCCTTCCCTATCAAACAAATTTATGTGTTATGTTTATATCAACAGTCCACATAAAAATTAATGCGATACTTTCATTTTTTAGGCATGTATTGATGATAATTTCGTAAGTTTATTTTCCTACTTATAATCTTTTAATCTTCTGTTTTTTGAAAATCGATAACTGTGTAATTAATCTGCTTATTAATTACTGTTTTTGATTTTTTAGGAAATGGTTGAGTTCCTACTTGACAATGGGGCTGATGTGAACATAAGTGATAACGAAGGATGGACACCTCTCCACGCCGTAGCCTCTTGTTGTTATGTCTCAATTACAAAGTACGTTGTATAATGATTTCACTAAAAATACTACACAAATGTAACCTAATCTTTTTTTGACTTTACGTGATGACTTTTCTTCTCTCTAGACTATTACTTGAAAACGGAGCTAACATAGTAGCACTAAATAATGATTGCAGCATCCCCTTGGACATTTGTAAAAGCGAAGAAATTAAAGAATTATTTAAACAAGTCATAAATATGAAAGGTGAAATGAATCATCATCTAATAGTGTTTATTAATACTTTCTCATCCTCTTTGTTTTGAAAATGATGAAAAAGATTATTAATATTATTTTGTAAAACAAAAGTAGAGTCAGTACTAAATGGGCTGTCATATTTTTTCAGGTATTGATCTGGACGAAGCACGACGGGGTGAAGAAATAAGAATGATGGAAGATGCAAAGCGGTGGCTCGCTACTGGACAATATGACGAGCAACCTCACCCAACAACCGGAGCGACAGGCTTACATGTAGCTGCCTGTAAAGGATATATAAAAGTCATGGAGTAAGAATAAAGCAATATTTTTCTATAAATTGCCATATGTATAAATGGCGAAATTTCTTGATTCTCTTTTTTCATTAATTAAATTCTTTTATGTAGTCTGTTAATTAAAGCCGGTGCCAGTATCAATAAACAAGACGCCGATGGGTGGACTCCTCTACATGCGGCAGGTAGAGAAGAGAAAGACTTGATGACAAAATATTTTGTACACAATGAAAGTAACCAAAAATGTAACAACAAACTTTTTTTCTGTAGCACATTGGGGTCAGAAGGAAGCTTGTGAAGTATTGTTGGAACATTCGTGGGACATAAATATTAAGAATAATTGCGTAAGAAATCATTTGTTTGTTGAGCAGAGAATAATTTATGTGAAAAAAGTTTTACTATTTATTTAGTCTTGTAGACATAGAAGATTACATTCTTAAATTCAACAATGTACTAATATGGCTCCTTGTTATTTTTCTAGGATCAAACTGCTTTAGATATTGCAGATAGTAGCGTTTATCACCTCCTTGAAGATCACCGAAAGAAACATGAGGTCAACATGCAAAATATACTTCCACTGCCGCCCAAGAAAAAGTATGTTTTTTATTGTGTCTGTGTTGTTTTCTGTTATTGGCTGGATATTTTAGTTTCCAAATAATTCTTCATTCTAATTTTTCTACATGGATGAATATTTTGTTTTAGACCTCCCAAGGCTGTATTTGATGAGGGCTTAGCAATTGTTACCAACCAATTGAGTCATCCATCGCGAGTAAATGAATCATCAAACAGTGGATCTGGTAAGATTCCTCAAATTTTGTTTACTAATATTTTGCTTATATTTGAATATGGAAAAAACCTGTTAAGTTTGTATTTGTGTTTTAATTATGCTGCCATTTTTATGCTCTTTAATTGAGCAATTATAGTTTATTCACTGAAAAGCCTTCGGCTATGTTTGTCAACTGGTTGTAATTTTTTGGTTAGCATTCTTTCGTCATTGTTTGTCCGTTTTATTACTATTTTGTCCCGTTTTCTGTTGACTAACTATTTATATCAATAATGAAAATTTGGAAAGGGGTTTCCATTTTTTGTGATATTCGTGTTTCGCTTTGTGATTTTTCCGGTGACATTTTCTGTGTATACATTATCACCAGTTCAGTGATGATGTATAATGTTAACTTTTTTGCACTAAAAGACTAACACATTTGTGTATTTCTTGTATTTTCTACATAATGCTTGATGGAATTAGAAGAGGAAGAAGCAAACGAAGCTGCTGAGAAGACCGATACTGTTGGTGAACTACCATGTACCGACCCTTCCGCTGTGGATGAGCTTCTTAGCATAAATAATTTTTACTCCAATCAAAATGATGATATTACAGATGTTGAAATTTCTTGTGATGATGGTAATTTATTTCACTAATCAATACTTGTATGTCATTATTTTAACTTAGGCTAGTTATATGTAATATATGTGTGGAGAAAAAAAATGTGTGTAAAAGTCGTTGCTTCCATAGTATAAGTAACTCATAATTTTGTACACTATTTTTTTATTGAATATCTTGAGCCTAAATACTACAACATTGTACAAAGTTTTTTTGTTGCTTCAATCGGCTGAAGTCTAATCTTGCTTTTTCTAATTGCTCCAATTCATAGCATTGTCAAGAGTTCCAGAGTCTGCCAAATTAAACCGAGCTGGTGACAAGGAGGTCAATTCTAGCTTAGTTTCTGGACCAGCAGTACCATCGTCCCCAATTCCCGAAATAACTGGCACTTCGTCGTCTGTAGAATCATCACCTACCTTAAATTATTCTACTGAATCTGATGACAATGTACCAGCTTGGCGAAGGGGTGGCTCTCTAAGGACACGAACAAACGCTTGTGAGTTAACAGTGTTTGAATTTTTCCCTACTCAACAGATTTGAGTTTAACCCTCTATGCAAGAAAAAAGTATAGTTCTTAGGCAAATAATAAATTTTCCTTTATCATAAATGCGCCTTTGAAAACAGATACTAATTACTTTTGTAATCATTTTGTTTGATCTTGAGTAATAACCATAGTATGTATCATAAGCAAGTGTGGAAATCGACGTAGCTTACCAGCTTAATTGTATTTCTTGGTGAATTCAAATCATAAAATTATGGAAAATTGATTTTTTTCTACTAATAGCTCCACTGGAAGACAAAACAAATGACAGAGTAGCCATCAGAAGGACGAGAAGCGAAGCGTCCACCGGTACCGATGTCAACTTGAGAAGAGCGTATAGTTTTGAATCGGATTCCAAGTACGTGACATTAAAATATATTTTTGTGGGATCCTTTCAGAGTACTTAATTCCATATAAATTATATGAGAGCACGTCGGGATTTGTCTGTTATATTTCTAAATGGGAAATTTGTTTCTGTTTTAACTGGTGAATGATTAATTTATCTGATTTATGATCGGTTGGTGGTTCAAATGCCTTATATTTTTTGTTTACATATGAAGAAAGTTTTCATGATTGATATAATGAAATTTGAATATAGATAATGGGAATCGTATTTATATTCTATATATAAATTAATCAATGAAACTAATACAACCTTCAAAATATTTTGCATCTAGATTCTACACCCGACTAACAACTGCACGAAACAGAATTAAGGCTTTTGAGGCTGCGTTGTCAACTAATTTAACGGATTCAACCAATGTAAATTCAAATTCAGTCAACGATCCATCAGCATTAATTTCGTCGTCACTGACTAACCAAAATAACCCGCCGCCTCTTCATTCCTATAATAGTCTCGAAGTAATACTAAGGAGGTACTATGATTACTTTTGCTATAAAATATTTCAATCAACAATTTATTTTCCAAAACTCTTATATTTATTTTTATCGTAAGTTTTTTTACGTTACAACCAAAATTATACATCTGAATCATATGATATGATACACTATGAGACCAAGGGAAAGTAGTAATTCGTTAATTATGATGAGGGGATTTTGCTTAATTTCTAATTCTCGTGCCCAGAACGTTTAATAATTAAAAACTTTAATTTGATTTTTTTCACATTTGATCACAAACTAATTCCAAGTTTTATTTTTTAACTGTATGGGTTTATGATACTTACATGCTAAACAATTTAAATTAATCACATTTGATTTTACAAAATTTGAAAGGGTGAAAGTAAAAACTCTGAAAATACCTTTTTCCGCACAAATTTTCAGCTTAGATAATTGTGTTACGCACCTACAGGCATTTAACTAGTACTTAGCTGTCGTGTCGTGATAAAGGTGGTCTTACATTACAAAATTGGTGACCAATTTTTCAGGAAAGATGCCATAAGGTCACCAAGACCGAATACTATATCTACGTCTACTCCTCAACTCCGGTCTAGTGGAGCAGGATTTACTAATAATGCTGCCGCCGTACAAATGAGGAGGTAATTTGATCATATATTGTTAGTACGTAGTTGTTTTTTGAAATATTCAACCGTCTCTTCTTCGTATAGATTGTATTGTACCGTGACAGGTATTAGCAAGTAGTTGGGATGTAGTAAATTAAAGGGAAACTATTGAATGTTGATTCGCTTATGTTATACGGTAATGGGAAGCAATTGCTTTGGAAATTTTATTAATTTTGCCTTTCCGCTGTTATTCTTGAAATGACTGGGCAGTAATGGGGATAATGGAAACGTTGCACAACCTACAAGTCCAGGAAAATCCAGTGGACCAGTCTCAAAGTTCAAGCAGTTTCTATTCAAGTGCGTCTTTATGGTATTTTTGTCTAATATCAAGGCATGCTTACCAGTTGCATATGAGAAAGCAATTTCTCAAAAAATTTTGGTAAATATTTCTACAGCTTAAAACGAATGGCTTTCATTTTTCTGTGATATTCCAATCTTGTCTTGAATACTATGAGAAAAATAGTTTTTTTTTAATTTTAGTATAGGATTTTTTTTGAAAAATAATAGATACTATATCTACTACTTCTTAAATTAACATTTTAAACGGTCCGGTAATGGTTGTTGTGTAGAATAATATTTTAAAATGTTATTTCAATCAACTGCATTTGAGACAAGAGATTCAATATCTGTTAATACTTGATGGCCTTTGAGCATGCAAGTGTGTGAAAATATCAAATTTAAGCTTTGCAAATAATTTTTAAAAACTATTTCTCACAAATCTTTCAAACCTAACTTGAAGCTTAGCAAATCTTTCTAACCAAAACACAAAATGATTATGTACAATTTGTATGTAGGTCGTTTGTCCCACCTTCCCGTGACGAAGAGTCTGAAACTCAAAGAAAGGCCCATGCAAAACGTGTAAGAGAAACTAGACGATCTACACAAGGTGTCACCTTAGAGGAATTAAAGTAAGTTGTGGAGCCAATAATTCATAAAATGTAGCCTTGTAAGGCGATTAGATAAAAACTTTGTGATCCATTTTGTGCACGATTAACGTAATTTTGGACACTTGGTTTTTTAGGTCTGCCGAGCAGTACGTAAAAAACAGTCAGCAAGGTATTGCAAGCCAAGCTAACCCAAGCGTCAACCCTACATCCAATCCTCCTCCTCCTGAAGCAGTAAGTATTTCAGTTTGAATCCAAAATAATCAGTGCTCTGTGATGGATGAAAATTAAAAGTTCCCTAATGTTGATTCAATTTTGTGTATTTTAGACCCCTCCTTTGTCTAATACGGTCGTACCTGTCTCAACAGTCAAAAAAGAGGAAGAACAGTTAGAGAGAAGACCGTCGTGGAGACTGAGAGTTGACGACTCAGATCGTAGTAAATTTTCATTAGAAGATACGAGAAATCCTACTCGATCTACTAGTAGCTCTAGTGCCAGTACTGGACACGGAACGTCGGACACGACAGTCGTCCAGAGAAGTCCATCAACAAGAAAGTCTAATAAAATTGAAGTACCCTCTCCCAGTGGTAAACCACCTCGACCTCCCCTAGACGAAAAAGAGACTCAAGTTGATGATGACAAAGAAAAAGAAATGAAAAATTCTGGCGCTCAAGGAGCTATAATGAAGAGAAAGCGACAAAAGAGACGATCCACCGGAGTTGTTCAGTATACAGATGTGAGTGATTTACGTTGTGTATGTTTATGAGCAATGTTTGGCATACATTAGTGTGACGTTTTCCGAAACCTCCCCGATATTTAATATTAAGTATTCGATTATTATTATTATTGGCTGGGTTGTACCCCCTGCGGCGCATGGAATTTTACATAACCAATTTTGTGAGAAATCCATTCCATATTAATATATAACCTTTCACTATCCTCACACCACACAGGGTACGGATGCAGATTCTCAGGATGGCCATCTTTCTGATTCAGAGGTAAGGTTAAAAAAATTGTCTGCTTATTTCAGTGACACTTCACAATTCAGGTCGAAGAGAAAACTAAATGCCTTCAATGTTCCGTCAATATAATACTATATAATATAGTCTATATTGAATGATTCAATTACTTATCTGTCAACTATTTTCAATGAATGTAACCTATGGTCAATTTTTGAAGGTATGTAACCTTTTATGGAACACTGATGACCTGAATTGTTAAGTCTCCATCTCTGCTGAGACACTATGAATCAAATAATAATAGTTCCTGCTTGCTTGGCTTGTACTAGCATATATCTTGAGGGTATTTCATATGGCGTGCATTGTCTCAGGAAAGGAGGAGGAGTTTTGTAAAGTAGGCTAATGTTCTGTGCATAAAATGTATGTCTATTTCATCTGGAATATTTGAAGCTCTCCTTTTGTAGCCAATATTTCTCATGGACATTTCTTGCAATTGATCCCAAAATAGCTTTAAATGTTTTTTTCATGGGGGCGTCAGAAGCATCATCACTCGCTGTCTGTGGTGCATCTGTTGATGTTAGACGAGCGTAGACGGGAGAAAGTAAAGATCTACAGGAAGTCCAACTGAACTTATTGTGTAAACTCATGGGCGAACATTTATAGTTTCCCATCTGTACTTATTTAAATTGAATGTTTCTTCTTCTTTCTATGCCTTGTGCAATATTTCGTTCTTCTAGTCTTCTTTATTGACTCAAAGTCAATTTGCTATTAAATTGATTTTAGTAACAAACTATGATATGATGATGACACGTCACAGGATCCAAACTGTTCATTATGGCAAATTTCTCACTCTCTTAAATATTTGTCTCAAAGTTTAAGATAGTATTAACAAATGAGAGGGAGACAGAAATAACATGTGTTAGTTTTTAACATGACATTTTGTCTAATGAGTTGAATACTTTAGAGTTTTTTTATGTTTACACTCTAATCGCGATAGGTTGACATATTGTCACCTGAAATTTGATGACGTTGAATTGGATCATGAGTTTTGTTTTCCAAAGGGGTCTACTTAATTGGTACAGAGACCCCTTACCATCGTTCTATTTACCGTTTTGTAATTCAAAAAAACTTGTAAAATTTGAATTACAACCACTACAGGACATGTACATACTTACAAAGGAGTGGTAGTATACATGATAAAAAGTCAAAATTTATTAGATTCATTCATTTATTAGATGTGTTAATAGTTTTGCAGTTGTTCTGTAGTATAGACAATTGAAATGGTAAAAGTAAAGGGAAATTCACTGACGCTGACATCTCACATGGAAAAAGTTGGGCAGAAGAGAGGAAAAAGAGAGAAGATGTTGTGAACGAGGATAGGAGTGCCACACTACTTGGCACGGTCCATGTAATTTTTTGGCAAAGCCAAAGCCCGACTTCCTTTACGGAGATGATCCGTGTGTTATATCTTGTATACTTTACTCACTTTCCTCCTAGTCCTGATTTTCGAAAGGATCAGTGTTTAGCTGAAATAGCCTTTCCGTTCTCTCTCCATCTCTTCGTTACGCTTCTTTACGAGTTTAAGTTACTCTCATTTTCCTTGTCAGACTACAACTCACCGTTATCTCCGTAAGGCAAAGTTCGTCGTGAGGTTTCTTTATCCTAATCGGGAGAGTATTTTTAACTCTCTTGTTCAAGAGAGGTGTACCTTAGTTTTCGGCTCCCATTTGCATACCTATTACTATTTTTACATGTATTTGAAATATACACGAAGAAAGTCCGAACTTGTGTAGTAGATTCATTAGTGAAATACTTTGTTTTGTTTTAAGTGAAACATTTTTGATTCATGATGCCTGGAAGAGTGAGTCATTTTACGGAAAGCTTACGTGCTGGTTGGAAAAGGTTTACTCGTTTTACATCGGACGCAGCTCTTCTGATTATCAAATGTCTAGGACCAGTTTAATAATAATGTGTCAAAAAGGGAAAAACCTAGGGTCAACTCTTTTGAATATTATCTCAGTGTCAATTGTGGTTTGTGACAGTTTTTGAAAAAAAAAAGACAACAGAATTGTTTTTTATCCAACTGAACACCATGTCATATTATTCGTCGTCAAGTAGACCACGCTCTCGTTACTCTATTCCCACTTCGTCTTCTTATGGTAGTAATTCCAGTGGTGATCCACGATCTCACTCTGGTAGAGTAGCCACCAAAAACTATTCAACATATAGTCCAGCCACATCGTACAGTTACGATTGGGGAAACAGTTCCAATAACTCATACTCAAATCCTTACTCTTCTTTGAATGGGGGCAGTGCGTACATCAACTCTTACTCTTTACCAAGAGCTGGTTACAAAAAACCTGTTGATAGGAATCCATCCTCTTCATCTACTGGTGGTTCGACCAGTAATAATTACTATACCGGTCCGTCATCATCATCATCCGTGGCGGGGGGTTATTTATTAGGACACTATACAGTTTCTCCGGTTGTGAGTCATCCAAATAATAACACATCAAGTAGTAGTAAATTTTACAATTATTCTCCTACGTCCGCAAACTCGATTGGAAGTAGTAGATCATCGTATGGAACAACACTGAGTAATAGTAGTTCCTTTGGATCTTATGATAGTAAGTCATCCAGAGCACGTAGAGCCCCCTCACCCGAATTTGTCCAGAAGCAACAACAAAGACAACAACAACAAAATCGTCAGATTCCTTCTGAAGTGACTAAAGTAGTCATACGTGGAAATGTTAACTGTGATGTGAAGAATAAAAATAGTGGTGGGCAAGAGAGTCGACGAGACTCTCGGGTCGATAATACAAAGGGTGTGGGAACAATCCCTGACAAAAAGATTCGAAAGTCACTGTCAAAACGACTGTCATCTAGCCTGAGTTCATTAGCAGTGTCTCTTGGCTCTCTCTCTGTTTCCAATTCGAAAATTTCCTCACCTTCCGCTGAGTTTTATGACACGGAACATGATGACTGTGAATTTGATGATGATGATGATGACCCTTTCTCTGATAGTGTAAGTGGTCCCAGTTCTGGTAGGATGTCATACGTCCCAAAGTATTTGTGGCAACTTACTTTAGCCTTTTTTACGTAGTTTATTTTTATTATCCTCTCATATTCTAATTCATTGGATAAACATGTTCTTTGACATGAGTTGTCTTATGAGTACACTCACTCTAATTTAAGTTGTAATAGGTATTGTGTAGATAATCTGATATGAGTGGTGCATAATTAAAGGATAATGCACTCGTTATGGACTGCAAAATTATATTTATGCATATATGCTGTAAAAAATTAGTTGAATTAACATTTTTTCTTCCCTACTGGAACCTCATGTGTGTGAATTTATGAGACGTACATTGTCGTACACAATGGTGTAAGATGTTCTCTAAGGTTTATCACCTTGTCGCCTTGTACTATGATACGTTTCATATGATTATATTACCTTGGATATAGTGTAAAAATAGCCCAGTCAAGAGAATCTTTACACTGAAACCAGGTGGAATGAAACAAATGTTTTTGTACTTTGTGCAATATGCAGTACATTACATACGACAAGATTTTCATTTGCTTTTTCTACTAATTACTTCTTCATCACATTGTAAAGTCTGTACTAAAATATATGCTTGTGTGACAATTGGTGCTTGCTTTATGAAAAGTGACTAAAATCAGTAAGTGTTTCGAATGGATTTGTTAAATATGAATATAAATATTTTTTCAGGTGGGGTCTGGACGAAGTGAATCTATTGACCAAACCGGCGCTGACTCTTCAAGGAGTGAAAATGGAGTATCCAGTCGAATAAACTATAGGAAGGTGAGTATTACAAGAATTAGTATAAGAATTGTACTCAATTATATATATTCGGATCTGTTTTTCCATGATTTTATAATTTCATTTGCGGCCAACTTGATTTTTAACAGCTTTATGAAGAAATCTTGAAGGAAAATTTATTACTAAAGTCACGATTAACACGTTGCGAAGAGGAAGTTGGTGATCTGAGGTAATTTCGATATACATACTTTAAATTTTCATATTACATATTGTTTGTGGTAATTACTACTCTTTGTAAACTCGGTTTTACTATTGTCACTAAAATATTAATTTTTATTTCATTTCATTCTCTCAGATCCCAGTTGGAAAAGGCAATAGCAACACAACAACCTGTAAATGTAAGCTTTTAATGGATTGTATACACTTTTGGTACAAACAAAATCAAACTCCATTTAATCTTCAATTATTTACACAATTATAGAGCCCACGGATTGCTGCTGATGACTTTGACAAGAGGGAAAGACGAGCACTGGGTAAGATTGCACAGATTGTTTCATTTGTGAACACAGATTTTTTGAGTTGAACGTAACTTTATGTTTTTGACATTTTTCAGAGATGAAAATGGAAGCCATGGAAGTGGAATTACGTGTAAGTATTACACCTATATCGTCCCCTTTCCTACTTCGCTATAATCTAGTTTTTTTCTTATTTAAAATTTATAGGCATATATCCATCTTCCACCATGTTGATGTATTCGTTTTTTTTTAACTTTAAAAGTGGTGACTCATCTGTAGCCTAGTTTTTTACATAATATGTGTAATACATATCATGTTATACTACTACAAATTTGGATGCACAGATGTGGTGGCATGTAGTCGAGGGCTTAAGGAGAAGGAAAATTTTTCATTTCTATATCATTCATGTACAAATCCTTCTTATTTGTGAAGAGAAATTGTCAATGCTGTAGGAAGGGAAAATCGTAGAATTTCTATATCCCTGAGACAACAAGTTTTTTCCATAAAAATAGTACTGTTGATAATTAATGCTACTTTGCCATCATGTGAGTACACATCGTATATATTCATGTTTTGCTTTGTTGTACTCTGTTTTACCGAAATTTTAGCAAATGCAAAAGTTGAAATTGGAAAATGAAAAAATGCGAGCTGAAAACAGGGCTTTAACGCGTAAGCACCATACTGAAAAAATGATGTTCAAAATCAATGCATGGCAAAAAAAAGTCATTCATCAATAGAGATCAAAGACGATTAAAAAATGGGTCTTATTGTCGAACAGGTGTGGTTTCCAAGTTGAGTGCGAAAGGAAGCTCATCTTGATACATCAGTTTGGTTTTCCTGTATGTCGATTCTATCTAGGTATTGTTGCTTGAATTTCAGTCGTGTTGAGTGAACTTTAAAGCTTTTTATGATTTTATTCCGCCATGCACAAAAACTATTATACACCTCGCCTTTTCTTTGTGTGTGTGTTTTTAATTACTGAAGCGACAACGTGTTCCTTGCACCTTTTGGCCAACTGAGTTTAATGCGATGAGTCAAATTAGACCCCCCTCTGATTATTTGTTAATATTCAAGCTTCCTTTATATTCTTTGGGCATGACAAATGGTTGCATTTCAAGTGTTATTTTCAACCGTGTGTGGACTTTACTAACTACACAATACGCGTACAAGTGTTAGTCAAAATAACCTCAAAACTTTTTTTTTCCTGCCCCATCATTTAGAAATTTCAACTAAGGAGCACATGGTACAATGGTGTAATCTGAACTAGGCTATAATACTATATATTATACTTAGTAAGGTCTCACTTCAAAAACTGTGCCGTATCTTCATCGGGCAACTCACTTATTTTTTATGTGGGCCAAAGTGGGTGTGAAAAATATTGTCAAAGTTTCATTCTAAGGGAGGTCAAACTACTTTCCTTGGATTAGAGACGTGTTTTCGACTTTATACGACATAACTTTTAAGTATGTTAACGTTATCATTATCAATTCCATGTCAGATGAATACTGCAGTTTAGGTCGAGATTTTTTTTTGTTTGATAGTTGTGCAAGTAATTTTATCTTAGTTCCTTCTATCTATTGTGTAAAAGCGATATTTGATATACTTCCAACAAAAAAGAGTGCAAAAAAATTTAAGAGAGTGTTTCTCTTTTGACCTTCATTTCAGCAAAAAAATTTGGCACAGCTACTAAAGTCTAAATGACTGTTTCGCTATAGTATGTATGGGATATTTTGTGAATTAACTGAACATCCTGGTATTAGGTATGGGTGAGTAGACATGAGAATAGAATTTGAAATTTGTATTTTTTGTCCTTAATAGATTGTTTTTGTGTGAATTTGTAAAAAAAATTTCCTCACTTATTCATTATTCTGAACTTGTTGAATTTATTCAACATATATATGTAAATTTACATATATGTATTATATTTTTCGATTGTTATTAATTATAAGAGCCAATTGAAAAAAAGCAAGTACATTGACACGTAGTGTCCATGAGACTTATAATTTCTACGTTTGCTGAGCATTTAAGGGACAACATGTCATGTAGGATCTGTGGTTTCTACCATAATAGTGTGTTCTGATTTCACATTAATCACAAGGGCTTGTTAACTCAAAAAATGCTTGGTTTCGTAGTAATTCGAATAAATTTTGATCAAATTTTTGTTTGTTTTTTTTTGTACATTTACAGGAAGTACGGCATTTGAAGGTTTGTTTCCTTTTTATATAATAATTACATGTGTTTATATTATATGTTATATTCTAATGAAAATGGTTATTAATTTGTTGCAGTCTGAGAATCAAAAAATACGAGATGAAAATGGTGCCTTAATTCGAGTCATTAGCAAATTATCGAAATGAACTAGAAGATACAAAACTCAGTTATTGCTGTATTATTGAAAAATGAATAATCTTCCATACATTGTATTTGTTGTATTAGCTTCATAATTTAGACTACTAGGAGTTGTAATACGGAAAGAGTTCTGATCAAGTTGGATCCGGATTTCTGATTTGAATCTTCAGCGAAGAATGTCATTAGCTGTGAGGCAAGAGAAAATTGTGTTGTTGTTGACGAGAGAAAAAACACGGACTTTTTTTTTAAAAATAGTACGGTGTAGTTAGCAAAATTTAATAATTTCTCTGGCTAACTTTTACTAGTACTGACTTTAATTTTTTTAACTAGATGTGTATATTTATATAAGACCCTCGAAA